>JZKD02S0907770.1:497892-551694 GCA_000966675.3 Picea glauca
CTTGAAAAAATGCTCAACATTTATCTTTCAACATATAAATTGTTATTCCAATAAAAACTTGAACAAATATCAATTACCTTATTCAACAAAAACCAGAAAGATGATTCGAAAGATTGTTTAAGTGCTCTAGAAAACCACCATTTATCGATATTGATCCTCCAATTAAGTTTATGGAACAGAGGGAAGAAATAAAACAAGAAAAGAATGCAGTTGCAATTAGTAATAGAAATGCTATGAAATCCCTATCCCCAAGCTTATATTTGTCTATCCATCCAATGAATTGTGTTAAATGTGTTTAGCCAAAAGCCTATTTATACAATTTGGCATGAAATGAAATGATACGACATGTCTTTTCATTTTTTCCGACCTACGGAATTTGCTCAACATCCTTTCAACCGAAAGAAGGGTTTTTCAGCCAAAAACCTTGGAAACCGTTCAATTTTGACGGTTTCCATTAGATTTTATTCCTTCATCTAAAATATTAGTTTTTCGGCCGAAATATTATTTCAGTCGAAAACATGAAATTGTGAATGAAAACAAAAACCACAGAATTCCCCAAGCTTACCTGAGCTTCGGAGGTTGCAGACTCCTGCAAATACTGAAAATTTGGTTTCGAAAATGACACTAGCATTTCCAAAATTGAATCTACTTTCAATTCCTATAATTTGTTTTCATTTTTTTTATTTTTATCTAATTTTATTTAATTAAAACAAAATCACTGTATAATATTTTCAATAGACATTATGATTCGGTGAAATGAAATATTGGTATCTATAAAAATATACAGTGAAAAATTTAGAAAAAATATATATTCATAATCCTTACACTGTTCTTTTCAAAAGGGTATATTTAGATTTCAGTTTTAAGTAAAAATTAAGATAGCTACAAGGTGTAGAAAAACATGTGTTTAAAATCAACAATGTTTTCACCTTGGTCAACTTCAAAAAAATCTAGAAATTATAATATTCATCCGTTAGATTCAGAATTATAGTCATAATAAAATAGACTCTCTGTAGATTGTTGCAGTATATTTCGTTTCTTAAAAACATAATTTTAGTAATAGATACATTATTGTAGAAAAAAGTTACTCATTATCATTCCTTGCATGTTTAAGGAACATATTGTTAAAAAATTGTCAAATTGACATATCAAATAGTGATAAAAAAAAATTGAAAAATAGTCATTGGAAATCTAACAAAAATTTTCACAACTTTGTTTTTACTATAAAGTGAAATTCTAAATAAAAAAAATACCTTTTTATGCCTGAAGTTGAAGAACTTGTGAAAATACAGTTTTTGTTCTCATAAAACAACCAAAAGTGTAACCCGTCTTCATGATTTTACCCTCATATATGATATCATGTTTCAAACCAGATAGTAACTTTTGACCTTTCAAATGACCATGAACCCAACTTTGATCATAGACCTTTAACCCTAACTCTATAATTTTCCATGTACAGGAACACCATTGAAGACAAATCTAATAATCAAAGGCAACTACACTATGAAAAAAGTAAATTTGACCTTCTCTTAAAGGATTTAAATAGTGAATTACATCTCCTTTGTTATAAGGACAACATTGAAGACCTCTATCATAATTTTGCAGCTACCCTTTCCACTTTTGCTAACAAGTTCTCTTTCGAGGTGTCTTGTAAAAATAATAATACAATGACCAACACTTGGTATGATAAAGAATGTAAAATTGCTAGGAAATCCCTTAGGGATGCTTCTATTGAGTCCTTAAAAATTGAAAATATCAATACGTACAAATCCCTAATTAAAAGGGAAAAAATGTATTATATCAATAGAAGGGAAGGGAAACTTTAAAAACTATCTAAGTTGGATCCTAATAAGTTATGGATGAAAATTTCAATGCACAATACTAAAAAAAATATTATGATTCCCTTAAGGGACTAGAATTCCTACCTTAAAATTTGTTATGAGTTCCCTAATGTCATGGACACCATTCCTGTTGTCCCTACAAAGGATGAAGTTTTTTCTTTGGATGACATAGAGTTCGGGGTTAAGTGGTTTGGAACTGGGAAAGCTAAGGACATTGAAGGCTAAGCAAAATTTTTAAAATTGAAGGTCCTATCATCATCCCTCACATACACAATCTCTTCAATTTAGCAGTCAATGAGGGATTCTCTAAACCATGGATACAAATTCTCATTGTTCCTATTTTTAAAATTGGGATAGAAAAATTACCTCTCGTTATACGACCATTATGATTATCCCAATTTTAGCCAAACCTTATGGAATTATTTTGGAAAACAATATTAGTCTTTAGATAGAAATTCATAGTAAAAGAGTTAAAGGAAAGGTCAGGTTTAGGACATATAATTTAACTATGGATGATCTTGTTACCTATAGAATCATTTCGTAGGCGTTTTGCAACAATTAAACCAATTTTTTTGTTATTTTGTTGAATTTAGAAAATCTTTTGACACAACTCCCAGGAAAAACATTTGGAATAGGTTGAAAGAGATAAAAGTTCCTTTTTAGTTGAGAGATACTTCAATAAGGTTGTATGATAACATTATTACCAAGTTTAATAACGTTGAGGGATGGTCGAAAGAGATTAACTACAATATTGGAGTCAAGCAAGGTTGTCCCTTGTCCCCTACCCTTTTTGGCATATAAAATGACAAATTAGAAGATTTCTTGGAAGAAGCTGGTTTTGTTAGGCCTACTCTCACTTGTATAATAATCAATCTTATTCTTTATGCTAATGATATCTTTCTTATGGTGATGAGTGCCCACAATCTTGGAAACCATCTAAGAATCCTCAATGATTTTTTATCCAATATGGGTATGACTATTAATAGTGAGAAGACTAAGTTCATGATCATTAAATCCAATAAGATCACTTATGATACCTTTGTGTATGATAAAAACAAGTTGGAGGAACTGAATTCATACAAATATCTCGTAATCAATATTCACCACAAGCTCAACTGGAATTACAAAATTGAGAAAAGAATTATTAGGGGATGAAAAACTTGTTCTGGCCTTGAAAACAATTATAAATCAGTTCATATTTGGATATGGGATAAGAAAAAAATCCTCTTTGAGACTCTTTTATGCATGTTATTCTTTATGAATGTTAATTCTCAGGATGTATTATGTCTCTTGAATACTATATAAAGATATGTCAAATACAAAAGAATTTTATAACTTATGATCTTAAAATTAAAGGAAACACACCCTATCCCATCCTACTCTTAGAGGAAATCCTTTCCCCCATCAAGAGAACAACTATGAATAGATACCTAAAGTATAAGAACAAGTTGAACAACATGGAAGACAAGAGGCTTCCTAAAATTTCTTGAAAATCTAGTTGTAACCACCATCAAGTCAAGTGAGGATGGCATAAAGATGATCATGGAAGACACCATTTTGAAGAATAAGGATAATGCTACAAATATTATGAAATAAAAATTTAAGGAGAAAATGTGGTGTGATAGAGAGTTAGAGGAAGAAAGAAAATTAAGGTATTATAAGGATGTAATCAACTCTAATATAGAAGATCAAAAGTGTCTCTTTGTTTTGACAAGTGTAAAGAAAAAAAAAGGCATTGCGAAGTTAAGCTTCATAGTGAAACTAGGGGTTGGTCAATTCCTAAAATTCCATGGGATGAAAAGGTGTGTCACCTTTGTGACACTAAGAAGGTTGAAAATGAAAATCACTTTCTCTTATATTTTGTATCTTGTGCCCAGATTAGATCAAAATTTTAAAATATTTTTCACACTGCCATCCTTCCAAACCTTTTAACTCAACAAAAATATGTTGATATTAGAAAGATTCTCTTAGAAACAAAATTCTAAATAATTGCAAGTAATATATATCTCTTACCCTCTCAATATTCCATACACCAATTCGATCTTAGTGGGCGTCAATCATCATCATCATCACACACCCTGTTGGAAGTAGACCAAAACAAAAAGAAATGTTATTTTGGGAAGAAATCCATGCACGATGAAAGCGACAGATGGAAGGAATAGAAGCACATGTGCATGCATGGAATAGATAACGATGTTATGTTCAGGGTTTGCAGAATAAATTTGTAATGGTTGATGATCCATAAATGTATATAGATAGATAGAGCGATAGAGAGATAGAGGCAGTAGTGGTAATCTGAAGAGATGGTGGAAGGGAGGAGTCATGTTTTGATAGCTAAGTTGTAATACTCTGTGATACGACCCAATTTTGTAAGTTGTTGAGTTGTAGAGAGTCAGAAGGGTAGATCTCAAGGGTTAGATCACAGGTTGAAGATCGTGGTGTGATCTAGTATGCCTCATAATAGATCTTGACTCTATTGAGGATGAGTTGTAAAGTGCGTGACATTGTATTTTTGAAACTACTACAATTGAAGAGATTGAGAGCCATATATTTGTGGACGTAGCCCAGTGGGGGTGAAACATAGTAAAACTTGTGTTATGCGATGAATGATTGTGTTTCTTTTACTGTTTATGAGTAGATTTTAATCTGATGAATGAATGATATAATTACATTACATGCATAGTTGGGAATGACTGTATATTTCTTTAATATGCTAAGTAGAACCATCGGTACACACAATTCACAGATATCCACTCAATCCTAGACTAAAAACACCTAAGTATTATAGTCACCCATTAGGACTATCTCAGGTGAGACTGGATAGTGTACTTTGTGCACCCCACTTCCTTCTAGTTTACCAGGAGGGCTGATAGTTTTAGAGGTCTGGTTGGGAACACAGTAGACTTGAACTTGGGTCAATCACATTAAAGGTAGAATTCATAGAAGTAAAACCAACAAATGGTTCTATTGTCGGTTGAAAAAGAGAAGGATTGAGTATATATGATCTAGTGAGAATTGGTTAAAAAGAATGTAAATATCTACGGAAGGAAGGTCAAAAGAATACCAAATCACACGACAAGAAGATGAGACAAATGCACCGCTATAAGGGCATGTTGAGACCATGAAATCCCACAAAAGTAGAGATCGAAACCTGGTTGAAGACAAAGGAGCTATAATTTGCATAGAAGGATAACAAAAACCCTATAATAACACGACACAAATATCTTGAGAAGTATGTGTTTATTGATCTTAATGAACTTATTTTTTGTGATGTCCACATTTATTGCAGGAGTGGATATTGAGATTAAAGCATAGCCACACATAAAACTAGATCCAACATTTAGAGTGGACCCCAGTTCAGATTGAGCAATTACAACAGGTGAATAACAAATTCACCCATGCAGTAGATTTTTGGCTCGACAATATTGTAGAAGGATTTATAACATAATTTGCAATAGATACCATGAAGTTGTACAATGAAACAAATAAAGAGTTTCTACATGGGCCTCAATGAAGTTATATTCGCTCACTGTATACTTCTATTAATATGTTTCTCTAGAACAAAAGGTGTAATGACAATGGAGTCAGATAGCTAAAATTCCCTGCGTGCATGGGGGATGGGGGGAGCACTAATAGAAAAAGGAGAAATGGAAGGAGAAGTGGATAAAGAGAAAAAGGAGGAACCCTTGGACCCAATCATGATGGATGATGACCAGATGAAGCGGATTATGGTGACAGATGGAAAGACGCACCGTGGAGTAGCCTACCAATACAAGGTGAGCACCAAGAAGAGAGTCATAGCCATGAGGGAAGGATTGGGAAGTGAAGAAGAAGAGGTATAAGATCTTCGGGCTGTGGAGAAGATTGAAGAAATATTGTGCGCAACATATGAGAGGAAGACAACGGTTCCAAAAGCGGAAACCGAAAGAAACAATCCTATCCATATTTATGTTAGTGTGGATCCCATAAATCCATGTGTGAATAACACATGAAAGAGCACAACACCATTTACACAACCAAATTTTGGGAGAAGGAATACAACATGAAGTACATCTACACCAGGAAAAACAACTAGAGGAGCCAGTTCAAGAAGAATTAGTCAATTATCTACATAGTGCAGACGTAGTAGTTTAGAATCAGGATCCCCAGACATTATCCCACCATAAAGTTACAAGAATTCAAAGGAGAAGCATCAAGGACTCGGAAAATAACTTGTTTATATGTGAAAATATCTAGGAAGAAAAACAAATCACAGATGAGGAAACACAAATTTCACAGCTAGCAGTTACATTAAGGTATTGTGCACTATATTTGTATATGAGTTTAGAGACAAACAATCCACTAGAGACAACCAAAACAACTTTGGACATCCAGACGTTACTGATAAATGAGTTCTAGAAGCCAATTTCAGAGGATCAGTACATGAATGAGATGATAAAAATTAGACAGAAAATAGGAGAATCTGCATGTGAAATTGACCATATATTCAAGGGACTAAAAGGAAAATTGAAGTATATCATGAGAGATATGAAACACATGCACCTGTTCATGAATTCACTACTGCCACACTTGAAGTATCCATTATGACAACAGAAGTTGTAGATACAGGCAGAGCCTCTGCAGGTAGGCCTGCAACTGGAAGAAAGACAATATCAGAAGATGGAACCATCAATCAAAGATATGAAGGAGGATCTACAGAACTTAATGATCCATCAAAACCAAAAAAAAAGTAGGGACAAACAAGAAGTTGTTTGGTGTACCACATGCAGGAGGAAAGGACACCAGAAAAATGAATGCCCAACATTCACGCAGTATATGGCAACAGGAATGCCAAATCTGTTACCAATAGGAGGACTATGGTGTGAAATCTGTAAGAAACAAGGTCATGACCCATATCACTTCCCAGTGATGCAAAAATAACAGACAGTCCCAAAGAGTTAATATTGTAACTTTTGCAAGTCAGTGGGCCATGATGACAAATATTGTAGAACTGTGGACTTGATGAGAGAAAGGACATCATATGCATATAGGGTGCAGGTAGAAATGATGATCGGAAAATCCACACCTCAATTTAAACAAGTACCAGCCCCATACAACACTACGCAACCACATTATAATACTGTGCAACAACCATATAATACCACACAATACAAGCTCAGTATAATATCGTGGGGTAGAATTAAGTGCCTCAACATAACGTGCCAGGAGGAGATTGAGTTGGCTACAAAGATGGAGGATGAGTAAGAGGAGGCTTTGGAAGAGGTAGAGGACTAATGGTATGTCACAAATATCAACAACTAGTAAACTATGCAAGATAATGTCCACTTCGACCAACAATTTGTATGTATTGTCGTGCATCTGATCATGACATGGGAGAATGTCCTATGTTACTAGGGAAAATCCAGGAAAAGAGGAATCAAAACAACCTAAATCTTCAATGGATTTTAGTGAAAGTGAGGGATGAGGAAAGAAACATCAAAATATTTATGCACGGAGGAGGTAAAATAGGAAATGGCGTAGTCCGACAAGAGCCAGTACAACATCAATGGGTGAAGAAGAATGTCGAAAAAAAGAAGCAGTTCGATGCACAGAACAAGAACGATACATATAAGAAAGCAAGACAAGAATTTATAAAGAAAGACACCGCATCGACTTCAACTGAGTAGCATAACAATGGACGACCAGAGTTTGAAATTCCTTCATCATTGGATTATACCAAAGAAATGAATCCCCTAGGACAAGTAAATACCATCAAAGGATTGTTTCAATCCCATGTAAAAATATTAAATGATCCATCCTCTCTCAAGATATTACAAAGTACGTTAGAAAGATGTAGCATAGAGACAAAAAAAAAACTAGAACAAAAAACAGTCAATCACCTACATACAAGGAGAAGAATGAGTAGGGAGTTCAGACTAAATGCCAACATCAAAGATTTTAACATGGGAGATATCATACTGGATCTAGGATCTGAAGCCAATGTATTACCCAATAAGACATGGAAATGTATGGGAGAGTCCACATTAGGATATTCACCTGTTCATCTTAAACTATCAAACCAACATACCGTTCTACCAATTGGGAGTCTGAAAGGAGTAACAATAGACCTGGATGGAGTGTGAAGGAAAGAAGACTTCAAAGTAATTGAGATAGTGGACGACACAACACCATATCCAACATTGTTTAACTTGGATTGGACATTTCATAACCAGGCCATAATCAACTTAAAAACACAGAAAATGACATTTGAGTTAGGAGAATACAAGGTCATTGTGCCATTAGAACCATCAAAATGGGAAAGGTTTTTAGAACATACTTTCTTAGGCTTGGAGGAAATCAGCTAGTTGTATAGGAAAACTGCGCAAGATGAAGGTTACGCAAAACCAACTATAGATGAGCATCATTGCATGTGCGACATAATCATATACAGGTTTAGATAACTAGCAACAAAGGCTACATGAAGTTTCCACAACAAGATGTGAACGAATAGACCGCATAGTAAGATGGATAGGTATAGAGATAAGCGAACCACCGATTTTCCATGGGGTAAATGATATAGAAGCATTCTTGACACAGTATGAAGATGAAGTGTTAGAAAACTAGAGACTCTTAGGACTCCATATAGCACTCAAGGTGAGACATGCAAGATGGTGGGGCGCACACAAGGAAACAATCAAGGATTGGTACCAATGGAAGAGATTACTGAACATAATCTTTGGCATAGAACAAAAAAGAAACCAAAAGTAGAAATACGATGGAAAGGGGGCACCAATGGAACACTTGGAGCAGTGTAGATAATTGTGGAAAATGACAACTCAAAAGGAATGGCCTCATCATTTCATACACACATTAGAGGGCCTACCAACAAAATGGTATATAGACCAGGAACTACATAGAGGAACTACGACTTGGCCAATATTGCAACAAAATTTTATAATCACTTTCTCATTCAAGCATGAGAAAACCAACATAGATGAAACAATTAAACAAACAAGATGGGTGATATTCATTAAGGATCCTGAAGTTGAACTCATAACAGAGGAACAACAATGGAACAGACAGACACTAAAAGAACTATTGTCATGGTACCATGTGTAGGAAGAAGTACCAGAGGAAGATGACCCGCACAATATTTAGATTGAGGAAGAAAAAGGTACACCTCTAGAATTAGAAGTAATACTTGTGGCGATCAAGGTGAATAAATTCAAAATTGGGACAACTGGGAATCCCAAAATGGCTAGCATTGGGGACTAGTGGGATGAGCAAACAGTAGAAGGCATAAAAAATTTATTGCGCGAGTACAACGACCTTTTCCCTACAACATTCATAGAAATGAAGGGCATAGGAAGAGAGCTAGGTGAAATGAAGATACCGCTTAGAGTTGAGGCAAGATCGATGAGAAAGTGACCATAGAGACTAAATCTGATATATAAGCAAAATTTTAAAGTTGAGATTGATAGGATTCTCGAAGACGGAATCATAGAACACGTGGAAGAATTAGAATGGATAACCCCGATGGTAAATCAGGAGAAAAAAAAAGGTGGGATAAGAATATGGGTTGACTTGAGGAAGTTTAATGAGGCATGCCTACATGACCCATTCCCCACACCCTTCACGGATGAAGTGTTGGAGAATGTAGGATGACATGAAGTTTATTCATTCACCGACAAATTTTCAAGATATCATCATATCAAGATGGCATCAGAAGATAGATACAAGACCACTTTTTCTACAGAATGGGGATCCTACCAGTACACGATCATGTCGTTTGGACAAAATATTGCACCAACAATATTTTGCAGAGTAGTCATAGCTTCATTTAAGGAATTTATCCACCAGTTTCTAGAGGGATACTTGGATGATTGGACAGTCTATAGTCTGTCAAAATACCATGTAGAGTTTTTGCCGCTAATGTTAGAAATATGCAAGGAGTGCCATATATCATTAAACATTAATAAGTGAATTTTTGTAACACTATTTGGGATACTATTGGTCCATATAGTATACAAGCACGGTTTACTAGTAGATCCTGCCAAAATCACAGTAATCATTAACTTACCACCACCAAAAAAAAATTGGAAACTAAGAGCGACATTGGGACACACAGGATACTGCATAAAACTTATAAAAGGATATGTTCAGATCATCTTGCCAATGGAGAAACTGCTAAGAAAAGATACAAAATTCCAATGGAATGAGGATTTTCAACATAGTTTGGATACGCTGAAAGAAAATATGGTCACCGCACCAATACTAGTATTCCCAGACTGGGAGAAGACATTCCACGTACATGTAGATGCATAGGACATAACACTTCGATTTATTCTAGTGCAACCAGGAATAGGAGATTTGGATCATCCAATAGCATTTGCAAGAAGAAAACTATCAGAATCAGAGTAGAACTACAACATTGTAGAGAGGGAAGGCCTAGCCATGTTCTGTGCATTGCAAAAGTTCATACATTACTTATTGAGAAAAAAAAATTAATATGTTCACAGATCATTGATCCCTTAAGTACCTAGTCAACAAGCCAGTGTTGGGGGGGAGAATATGTCGATGGTTACTATTGTTTCAAGAATACTATTTTGAAGTAATAGTCAAGCCAAGAAAGTTGAATGTAGGACTTGACCACTTATCAAGGGTCATGAATGAAGATGAACCCACAAACTTAGAGGAAAACTTTCCAGACAAAAAATTACTTTTCGTCTGGATCGTCGATGAATACTTCATAGACATCATCCAGTACTTGAGTACAAGTATTGTGCCATAGGAATATAACACCACACAGAAGAAAAACCTGGTAGTCTGAGTTGCAGACTATGAGTTGATTGCAGGACATTTATACAAAATGGGCACAAACAAAATCTTGCAAAGATATGTGCTAGAACACGAAAGGCCAAGGATTTTAGAAGAAGGTCATGAGGGAATAGAAGGAGGATATTACATAGGAAAATCTATTGTGTAGAAGGTATTGCACACAGGACTATGGTGGCCAACCATTCACATAGACTTGAAAGAGTACTACCATAGATGTGATGTATTTTAGAGAGTTGGTAAACCAAATAGAAGCGATGAGATGCCCCTGCAACCACAAGTAACTTTACAGGTGTTTGAAAAATGGGAAATCTATTTTGTGGGACCAATTATCCCACTCTCCAAGAGAACATAAGCAAGGTACATTATCACCACAACAAAATACCTCACAAGATGGGAGAAAGTATCACAAGTTAAAGATTGCAACACATAAAAACAACACACTTTCTATTTGAGCAAGTAATCACTAGATTTGGTTGCCCAAGGATTTTGATGAGTGACCAAGGAACTCACTTCATTAACAACACTATTAAGGTGATAACTGAGGAGTTCAAAATACATCATCAAAATATTACACCATATCATCCAAAAGCGAATGGGACAGTAGAATCCTTTAACAAAATGCTAGAAAATGCAGTAACGAAGATTTGTAATGTCAACAGGGATGATTGGGACCTAAAAATACCCACAATATTGTGGGATTACAGGACCACATGCAAACCGTTGATAGGATGCACACCATTTATACTAGTATATGGAGAAGAAGTAGTGGTTCCATTATATGTTTTGGTACCCAATCTGTGTGTCGTAGCAATTACAAACATGATAGAACGAGGCGTAGTAGAGGACAGGCTGAATCAATTGTTGAGCATGGAAGAAGATAGGATCCTAGCAGGGTTCCACCAACAAGTTTAGAAAGCAAGGGAATAATATTGGAATGACAAACATATCAAGAGGAAAAATTTCAAGGAAGGATACTTAGTGTTGATGTATGAAAGTAAATCCATTCAACACCCGGGAAAACTCAAAATGCATTGGTTATGACCATACAAGTACACACTTTCACAGATGGGGGGGATGTATAGTCGGGAAAGGTGGAGACAACAAAAGACGTGCCAATTGATGATGTGTATCAAAATTTAATGCCAGAAATGACTGATGGGATGTTGCATTAATCTCACCAACTGGAGACAACAAGGGAAATCAATGGTAATTACGAAGGAACTGACAGTTCATTTAATCCATAATCACAATAACTTCCTCTACAAGATTCTCCCAACATCGATAAAAAACAGGGACGCGGGAGCAGAAAAGTTATTTCAAAATTGGAACCGGAGAAAGAACGAGAGTGCATATGAAGCATATAGTGAAGTTCACATAGGTTACAGAGGCTAGTGATCTTGGAAAATGACAACTTTTCACCACCATGGCACCACCTAAAGAAGAAGAACTGAACCAGAATGCTAGACAACTCCAAGGTAGAACCATAGGACAATCATAATCACAGGGAAGTGAGCAACAACCATCGCAGCTGCTAGAAGTCATCAATATGGAAAAAATACCCAGCAGACCCATTGAGGAAGAAACCCAACAGACATCACATGTAGGCATGGACACCGATATGTTGGAAGAGGGGCAAGGTCGGAAAAATGAAGATGCAGGAAACCTAGGGAAAGCAAAAAAACCTATAGAAGCCTCGAGAGTCAATGGGATGGCCCCAAACTAGGAAGAAATGGTTGCTCCATAAGAATAATAGAGAATTGTTTCATAACAAACACAAGAGGGAGCAGTGGGAGATGTCACTAACCGACCAGAACAATGTTTCGAAGAAGGAATAATGGAGGCTAGAACCTCGAGTTAGCCACCACTTCGAAAGGGCAAGAAAATGATACCTAGGTAACTGCACAGACAACCTGTCGTAGCAATTGTTTTTCCGCGCATACTGGAATGGGTAAGTGTATCAACAAAATTTATAGGTTATTTAGAGAAATTTAAGTACTTAGACCAGAATGTAACAAACCTTAACAAGTTCCCTATGTTTTCCAAGCAGGTCTACCTACAGACTCTGGGTATAGATTCCTTTGGGGAACTAATTCATCAACCACTCCAATGGGCAGCAAGATTGGAAAAAACTGGGATTCTAGGTTTGTTGGACCTACCACACTTTGGAAGAGGCCAGTATGCAAACAATTGCATCAAGCAGTTGATGGCGATCACACATTCCACATATCTGTGGTCGGAACAAATCGTCTCAATAGACGTAGAGCACATTGCACACATTATAGGGTTGCCATCATGGAGCATGGATCTTGCACAGTTCCTTGAGGAAAAAATAAAGGAGAAAGCAATGACTGAGGAGATGAAATAGAAATACAACATTGAAAGGGGGTCGCACAAAATCATTATCAAGCACATTAGCGACATCGTCACAAGAATGGACACAAAAATTATGGTATGCAATTTTCTCAGGAAATGTCACAAGGAGGAAGTCATGTCTAGGATTTTCGTAGCTGCAGCATAGTGTGCCAAGGGAACCACACTCAGCAGCGCCTATTAGTTATTGAATTTTTTCCTAGACGACTGTAAGGATGCATAAGATCTAGGGACACTATTTCATTATTCATGGCTACTTCTCTTGATATCCATTATGGTATGGAAGGATTCGAGGTACTCATTGTTGGCCACAAGACACAAACCCTACCATGGACTGTGATACATATCACTTGGAGTCACTTTGGATGCCAAGAATAGGAAAGTGAATGAATCTTTATTTGAAGTATATCTTTGCAACCTGTAAGACACCATCGCGAACACTTAGAGGATAAAACTCGAAGTTTTTGCATGGTATCAGGGCATAAACAACTTCAAAGCCACTAGACATGTGATGTGTATCCAGGCATGGAAGGACCCCATAAATCAACGACTACAACTATTGTACTACATAACGGAGGGGGACATACAAATGGCCATTAAGGATTGGGAAGACAAATGGAGGATTCCAATCCTCACTCAGGAAATATTCGTAGAGAGAGAGGAGGAGGAGGTCAGACAGGAACACACACAAGCTAAGGAGGTAGGGTAGGAACAAACACAACCCGTAGAAGTAACAGTTCCCAAGAAACCAAGGACAGGTTAGAAAGAGCCACAACAAACAAAAGGAGGGACATCCAATATAGGAGTCCATATGAGGAAGAATAACAACATACAGGTGCCACAGGTACAACAAAAATTGTTCGAGGTAGCACAGGGAACTACATCAAATGTGACGCCACAAGAGCCAGGCCATTATAAGCATCCAACAACCCACACTGGGGGTGTGCGCAAGAAGATGAGGGCACATAAAATGTCTCCAGAATACACAATCACAAATTATGATGCAGACATGGTGGACCAATTGTCCACTATCATACAATTGAGGATTTTAAGAATGTTGCATGCCAAAGGGACATAATTGAAGAAGAGTTGTCATACATGAAACAACTCCTCAAGAACATCAGGGAAGCACAGGTAGCCGAAAGTAGCATAGAAATAGGCTTGTCAACATCATAGTTAGAAGGTGCACCTAGAGAAATCGAGAAGGATACAATCCAAACGATACCAAAACTGAGTTCAACATTTCATGTCACACCCAACATGTTGCGCATGGATGAAATCATGGGGAATAATCCCCTGAAAGAATTGGCACAACCATAGTTGGTATTATCGTGAATACCAACCAAGGCCTTGTATAAACTTCAGGTCAGCATTACATAGGAAGTACAGTCTCGTGTACGGACATATACAACAAAATTACAACGGGTAAATGATAACTAGGATGAGCTAGAATTTGTATTCGAGTAGGCCAAGCTCGATACCAAATAATGGAAGGAACGTGTGAAGGGACTGAAACAAAAAGTTGTTGTAGCCTACAAGAAGATCCCAAAGAATGCGCAGAAGGCCAAACTTACGACGAAAGATAAAATTTATTAGATTATGAAGACAATCGATTAATACCAAAAGAAGATCAAGAATATTTGAGAGCATCTCACACCTACCACTCCACCAATAGTGAAGGAGCGATGGAAACAAGAAGAAACAAATAAAATACAAAAGATAGAACAACAATTCCATGTAGCGGATGACTTGTTCGAGAAAGAAGCGCATCTCTGGAAAAATATGGAAGAGGATCAACAAGTCCAATAGTGGGATTGGGAAGGATAAAGGATAAGTGCAACTATCCAATACCTCAATCAGATGAAGAAGACAATGTCGATCATGGAGCATGTCAAAGGGGCGCAAGACATGAAGAAACTATAGGAAGAGTTCATAACTGCACAGATGTAGAAAAAGGAGCGCTAGGCTCAAATGTAACCATTCCAGGAGCGAGCAACAGAGTTGATTGCACAGGAAGAAAAAGCCAAAACATGTATGACACAAACCAAGGCAGAATGTGCAAGGATGGTCAACGATGAGATTGCAATAAAGATATTGGATGCACTCAAGGAGAAGAACGCACAGGCCCAAACACAAGCAGAAAATCTCATGGAGAATTTTTAAGCGATCACAAGGGAGATCAACGAAGCAAACAAGAGCTAGGTGGCTTGGGATGAGAGTGTTGGGGGGTTGTTGGAAGAAGACCAAAATGGAAAGAAAGGATATTTTGGGAAGAAAGGCATGCACGAGGAAAACAACAATTGGAAAGAATAGAAGCACGCATGCATGCATGGAAGACCTAATGACGTTAGGGTTAGGTTTTTTGTAATAAATTTGTAGTGGATGACGATCTAGAAATGTATACAGATAAATAGAGATATAGAGAGATAGAGGCAGTAGTGGTAATCTAAAGAGATGACGGAAGGGAGGAGTCATGTTTTTATAACTATGTTGTAATACTCTATAATAGGACCCAATTTTGTAAGATGTTGAGTTGTAGAGAGTGATAAGGGTAGATATCGAGGGTTAGATCACAGGCTGAGGAGCCTCGTGTAATGTAGTCTGCCTCATAATAGATCTCGACCCGATTGAGGATGAGTTGTAAAGTGCATGACACTGTAGTTTTGGAACTACTATAATAAAAGAGCTTGAGAGCTAGATCTTTGTGGACGTAACCCGGGGGGGTGAACCATGGTAAAACCTATGTTATGTGATGAATGTTAGTGTTGTTTTTACTGTTTACGGGTAGATGTTACTCTGATGAATGAATGAGCTTATTACATTACATGCATAGTTGGGAATGACAACATATTGCTTTAATATGTTAAGTAGAACCATCAATGCACACAATTCACAGATCTCCACTCAATCCTAGACTACAAACACCTGAGTATTGAAGTCAACCATTAAGACTATCTCGAATGAGACTGCGTAGTGTACTCTATGCAGTTGCGTTGCCTTCTGGTTTACCAGGAGTGCCGATAGTTTTAGAGGTCTAATTGGGAACCCAATAGACCCAAACGTGGGTCAATCATATTAAAGAAATAACTCAGAGAATTAAAACCAACACATCCCTTATATATAATTGCAATAAACCTAAAAATTTATATATATATATAATTTTGCAATAAACTTAGAATTATATATATAGAATTGCAATAACATGGAATTATATTATTATTATGGTGAAAATTGATTTAGAATCAAAATATGATACCATGTATATTTTTATTGGGTTATTTTGTGTAAAATTTATATAATAAATTCTAATTGTAAACCTTTTTAAAAATAATACATTTATTGACTTTTTTTTAATGACTGATTTACCATATTTTGTAAAATAATAAAATAGAGATAAAGGAAGAAATATAACATATTTAGGTTAACATTTCTATTCAATATTTGATGAATTAATCGAAAAACCTTATAAAAACTAAAGACGATGATATTATATAAGACAAATATATTTTATGCAATTTTAATTTTTTAATAAAATAAATATTTTCCTCAAATTTTTTATTTCTTATATGAGGGAAATAAATATGGTATTAATTTTTATATATTTTTTAATTTTTTTCATATTATTTGAAAATGACATATTATTAAAAATCACATTTTTTAAATAAAAAAAATATTAATATATATTATTTTTCTAATTAAACTTTATAAAAAAACTTTAAAATATAAACTTTATTAATATATATTAATATAAACTTTATATATATATATATGGTTTTAAAGTTTAAAATAATATTTTTTTCAACCAAAACTCATGGGAAAAACCAACACTTAGCATAATCTAAATGTATAATATTTTATGCCCATATACCTTATTCAAAAGAAGAGAAATCAAACGAGGAAAATAAATTATTGCATAATGAAGTTAATCGTTAACTCCGGATCTTCCAATCTTCGAGAGGGATCAAATCTCATGAAGTGAAAACCTTTAAGCTTTCCCCTAGTTTTCAACTCTAATAAAAGTTTGCAGCCAGATAGATTTTGTATTGTTCCCGAGACCAACCGAGGGACATTACGGTCTGTAATACTAAAAAAAGGAAAAGATTTTTTAACAACTAATTAAATTCATGTACCTTTTAGCTACAAATTACACCGAGAAATAACTACTACCTATTACCATTTATTTAAAGAATTTACAGCAAGCTAAATAGACATGAATGTACCTTAATAAGTCAACACAACATCATATAAATAATTATGAAATACACGAAGTCCATGCATAATAATAATAAAACAACAAGATAAATCACTTACGTTTTAAATTTGTTGTGCAATAAGCTACTTGAGACAGATGTTCCACCCAACCATAGACTATGAATTCCAAATTTCAATAGCGAGTCACCCTTGAGTTGAGGCTAGTAATCCATGAAAGAGGATGGTCTCTCATAGTCCACTCACAGCTCATAAAACTCAAACCCCATTGGTATCTTCCTACAACTATCTCAATTTTCTAATAGCTATCTTCCTCTTCACCTACCCAACCCAAGGAATGTACACCTTTACTAAAATATTTCCCTTGGTCATCCCATTCATTTATTAGGGTATCTATGACACAAGTATCTAGAAATATCTCATCTAGGAACTCAAGGGAAATCACTACTAGAAAACACTTGTTATTTTAGTGCAAGTCGCCTAGGATTTCAGTGTTCAAGACTAACAACCTATATCTTAGTTATTCATCTACAAAATACTTGAGATATGATCTCGCATAATCAATAATACTCTATCCATGGTTGCACCAACTCAAGGCTCTCTTTCTTCCTCTCTCCTTTCTCTTCATGCACAAAACTTGGCCATCTAAATTTTTTTCACAACCCATATGAATGTCCTCCCTTTGGCTTGCTTGCTTGACTCACACACTTCCCTAAGACAAATTTGCTTAGCCTCCATGTGCCCAATAACTATGGGATGTGACTAATCACATTGACCCTCTTACATGTATTCAATAATTTGTTTTGTGAACACTCAATCCAAAATTAGAAGGTTCATATACAAATATCAATTTTAGGAAAATGGGTTGAATTAATATTCATGGTAATTCCCCCTTGGAACCCTATTGGCCATTATATTATACCCTTCACCCTCTTTTCAATTAATTAATCCTCCATCTATGTCCATGTCCCCTTAGCAAGTGACATCATATTTTATTATGAAAAACATTGAAACACAATTCACATATTACATTGCTTTGGCCATAACCACACATTATATCTACACAAAAATTAATTAAACTAGGGATTATAGTGGGGATTTTACACTCCCCCTCCCCTAAAATTGTGCATCATCCTCAGCACAGTCCCTTATAATATACATATTACAAATTTACATCACAATACTTAGAAAATAAATTCTTCAATTTCAGAACTCCAACAACAATTGCAACCATAATCTCTTTTTCAACTCAACTTACCAACCTGAGCAATTCACCATTCATTTATCAAGTATAACCCAAGGGATGTATTATCTCTTTGTATTTATTAACCCAAGGAATGAGCCATTATTTTATCGGGGTCCCCAAAGCAGTTGGATATGACTCTAAGATGTGGTTCCAAAACTCTGGTTTCTCAAAATGGAGTCTTGCATTATGTTTTCTTCAAAATTGACAAAACATTATAGGTAATCTTCCCACATATTTTCTTCATTCCCCCATTTATCATGTTTGGGATCGTAGCATGTCCATTGAACCCTTATTATCCCTATGGACACGTTCCTGAGCAATTTCAATTTTTGGTCCATGATGTGTAGTGGTTACACCCAGAAATCCCCTCTGTGCTCCACTTGGATCAAATTCCAATAAATTACATGGTTAGGGTGAAGCACATATTTATTTAGTAATGACACATGAAATATACTATTCACTTTCATCTATGCAGGTAATGCTAGCATGTATGCAACTGGCCCTATCATTTCCATAATAACTCGTTTCCAACTTCTAGAAATTTCCTAATATTAGTGACATTATTTTCCCATTCACTTTTAAAAACACATGTTCTCCCACTTTAAAATATCTGAAAAATATTTTCTTGTATGCACAAATTTTCTTCCTATTCTTGGAAACCTTTAAATTCTACTTAATATTTTTCATCTTCTCTTCCATATCCTTTAACAAATCTGGCCCAACAACTTCTCATTCTACTAGATTATCCCAATTCACTGGTGTTACATTTTCATCCCTACAATTCTTCAAATGGGCTCATTTTTAATGAGGCTCGATACCCATTGTTGTAGTAAAATTCAACCAAACGAATAAAATATTCCCACATTGATGAATGATCTATCAGCTACATACTGAGAATATCCTAAATTATACTATTGTTCCTCTCTATTTTACCATCTGACTCTGAATCGCACATTGTAGTGAGATTTAAATTTGTTCCAAAGCCCTTGAACAAATACTTCCAAAAACTGCAAGTGAAATTTGGATCCCTATCGGAAACTATTTCTTTAGGCACTCCATGTATCCTAAAAAATTCCTTCATATAAATCTATGAAATATTTTCTACCTTGTGTGTATTATTCAGAGGAATAAAATGTGTTTCCTTAGTTTATCCACCACCACCATGATGGAATCATGTTGCTTCACTCTTCTTGGTAGTGATGCAAACACCCACCACCTCCTGGGGCCCCCTTGACCTCCTGGTCTAAGGATCATTCACATTGGGAGATGAATTAACTCTTCAGGACCTATTGAGACCAAATTATAAAACACAATTCCTTTTATTTATTTTCTCGTGCTTGAATAAATCTAGCGAGGATCCACCCTCTGGTTTCAGGTTGAAACCATGGCCCAAAATCTCCTTCACCTTTAATTTCAAAATTCAGTTGCTAGCCGCCCATTGTTTCGGAAAAAATATCATATAAATAGGGGCTTGAATCGAGGGCTTAACCACAAGGAACCTATTAGGAGCTTTGACACTCTTACACTTCGTTACTTCAGGATTCGATAATTTCACCCTTTAAAAATTCTTATCCAAGTTCCTATAGAGCTTCAAGTATCTAGAGTTCTTGATCTAACGCCACGTGTCTATGTCAATCAACAGTCTCGGATGAGCTCTGGACTTCAGAACTCCAACAAACTCTTATCCAAATGCTCCACTTCACAAATTCTCTGAAGTGCTAGACCTTCAGACTAAGAGATGTGGTGGCACATTTACCTTGTGATGGATGGTTTGGATTAGCTCCAACTCTCGGCTCTTAGGGATTTCTCATATAATACTTAACCTAACCCCTTTAGAGTGATATACCTATGGATATCTAGACATGTTTCCACACATCCCTATCAAATGGATGGTGGAGACGGAATACGACCCTTCAGAGCTTTAGGAGTCCCCTCGACATTGTACCTTGATTTATATGGACTTTTAATCCCACTGACACACGTCCTGATTGATGGATGCTCCAAATCCTCTTCAGGTCCTTGCGACTTCAGGAAAATCATCTCCTTTGCACCCAATCTAGGGAATATTTTGAATAGTAAAAGTCTGAAGGACTTCAGGGGTTAAACCTCATGCAACTTACCTAGATCTGAAGGTCATTGTAGCTTGTGCCTAGATCCAATGGACGATATCTATTTTCCCTTGTGGACACTCCTCCTTCTATCTAGATTTTGATCTAATGGTCCATATTTGTTCTTGGAACCAATCCAATGGCTCCTATAGCTCCTCTCTATGGTTTCTATGCTTTCCTTCTGAATGAAGGATTTTCTCAAACTTTTTCAAAGGCTTCGGCTTTCATCTTCTCTTGAGAAAACCTGACTCCTTGGCCTACATTATACCTCCCGAGCTTTGTCACTTCAAGAGGCTTAGGATCTGGCACACAATTGCGCTTCTCTAAAAACTTCAACTCGAAAGGTTCCCCTCCTCTGCACACTTTGCACTCTGTCCTCCTTTGATTTTTTCAACACATTCCAAGTGTTTTCCCAGTGCACGCCTTGCAAATGTCTTCTGTGCACAATTGCAATACTCCTTCATATCAACCAACACTTAGTGAAGTGCATCCTCTATGAACTCCTTACAATTGATTGATAGAAATTCATGTTGTCCCTCCTCAACTTATAATTTCTCAAACTTCTAATGGTCTCGGCCCTTTGTTCCTTAAAAATTTCACAAGAAACCTCCTAGTTGTATATGCCCTATTCCATTAATATATGAATGTTAATTATAATGTGTACAAGTTTGGACTGCAATAGATTCTCATAAATTCTCCTCTGTTCTCTTGAGCTCTCTAATGTGCTATCTATCGCTACCTTGACTTATGAATTTGGATACAACGATATTTTTTTTTACAAAAGAGGGGCTCATTGAGCCTTCCCTCCAGCTACCTACTCCCATTGAATTTCATTCAACTACATTTATTGGACATCGAGTCTAAATCTGGCCTAACCCCATCTACTTGTTAGCCATTAAAGGAGACATTACACATGGCCTACTCCAAGGAATTTAATCATATTTACTTGAGTCTCCAAACATTAATTTCATTAAATCACATTTAAATATTCTATTTCAAGTTCAACATGAGAGGGTTGGCGATTCACTTCCCTTGGAACTCATTCGTCCAAGTGCAGTGATGTGTTGTCTTGTTGATGTGTTGGCATGTTTTCTAATGTGGAGTGATGCTCCTGCATCATACTCCCATGCTGAAAAAATCATGAACTCCTTCTCATGGCTCCCCCATTGCTACTATTGAAATCCTCCAGGATCCCAAATCTCATTTTGGAGTTGTCCATCTACCATTATTTTGTTGTTTTCATGATACTATGATGGGGTCTCCTCCTTTGGTTAGCCTCTTTCTACTCTAATTTCCTCTTGCACTGACTTCAACATCACCGTTTTGATCTCTTCGATTAATCTATTCATCTGGTCTAGGATCTAGCTCCTCCTTTGTAGTATGCTCAGTTGCAACTCCTCTCCTTCATCGAATTCCAACTTAACATGTTGGATGTGTTGGCTCTGCACCATTACTATTTCTTCTAGGGCCTCCAATTGTTCACATAGATCAGAAAAAGCCATGTTGTTTGTTTCTTTGTCTTCTATTGTAGGTTCCAATTCTATAGTCACCTCCATTGAATGTTATTCTTCATCCATTTCTTGGGAATATTCTAATGTATTCTCTTACTTCTCCATCGTGACAATATCAACTTGTCTTCCTCTTATGTTGCATCTTCAACACACAAATTTTTAATTTTATAAATAGTTGGCCCCATGGCCTCTTCCTCGGATTCCTGCTCCATCTCCTCCTCGTGTGAAGTTCTCGCACTTTCCTATATTGGGTTGCTTGGAATGAATATTTATATTCCTCCAATGATCAGAATGCATTTATGATCCTCCTCTGTCAGAACTCCTTGCTGATCCTAACTCTCCTTCGAGTTCATGATATTCTTAGACGATATCATCTCCTCTTTTCCCACCTGGAAACTTGAAATTTCTATCCTTCCCTACTGGAATTTTGTGATATCCCCTATTGATCTCTTCTCATTTCCCTCCTAGCATTCTGAACTTTCATTTCTTCCATCCTATAAGTCTATGATATATTCAATTGATCCCCCCTCTTCATAACCAAGGGCTTCTCCAGTCTCAGGTTCACAAATTCAAACCATCTCCTTCTCTATGTCACTGAGGTTTTCAATTTCCCTCAAACACCTCTTCAACACCTGGCGTTGCCTCTTGGAAATTATCTGATTGATGGGCCACCTTGTTTTTTCTTCATGGGCCACTCATACCTCCAACCTCCTTGGGCTTCCTGCTACATATTCAACATTAACCTATCGATCTCTGATCTAATATCCTTGAGCTCCTTGTCCATCTATGATTTTCTCACATGCTGGCGGTCTTCTCCTTGACCTTGCCTCTGGTCTTCAGAAGCCATTCTCTCCTTTCTCCAATAAAGCAACTGGATTTTATCCTTCATCCCACCTTTATATTTGTTGACTGCTTCTCTCTAGAAAACAATCATCCCACAGAGCTATCAACACTCTGCTTCATTCTCCTTTGCTTGTTGTCTACAAAAAAAAAATACTCTCTCATACCACTTGATGGTATTAGAAAAAATATTTATATGGCTATGATACCACTTTATGGTATTAGACAAAAGATATCTATGGATTTCATACCACCTGATGTAGACCCCCACCACCTTCTTAGGACCACTTGACCTCTTGGTATAAGTATCATTGACTTTAGGATATGTATCAAGTCTTCAGGCCCTGTTGAGTCCCCATTATCAAACACACATCCTTTTATTTCCTTCCTCGTGCCTCAAAAAAACTAGCGAGGGTCCACCCTATGGCTTCAGGATGGAACCATGGCCCAAAATCTCCTTCAGTTTTAATTTCAAAATTCAGTCACTAGCCCCCCCTTTTTTGACTAAAATGTCATATGACTAGGGGCTCGAACTAAGGGCTTAACCACGAGGTTACTATTGGGAGATTCGACACTCTTGCACTCTGCTACATCAGGCTTTGAGAATTTTACCCTTTAGAAATTCTTGTCCAAGCTCCTCTAGAGCTTCAAGTCTCTGGACTTCTTGATGTAATGCCACATGTCTACGTCAATCAATGGTATGGGATGAGCTCCGACCTTTGGAATTGTGGTAAATTTTTTCCCAAAATCTCCACTTCATGAATCCTCCAAAGTGATAGAACTCTAGACTGAGATATCTGGTGACACGAGTCCCTTGTGATGGACGGCCTAGATTATCTCCGGCTCCCGGCTCTTCGTGAGTTCTTATCTCATACTTAGCCTAACCTCTTTAGACTTCTATAAATCCAGATCTCCATATCTACTACCATGCATCCCTCTCAAATGGATGACTGAGATGGACTCTGGATCTTCGATGCTCTGTGAGTCTCCTTGACAGTCCACCTTGATTTATCCATACTTTTGGCCCCACTGAAAAGCATCCTGACTAATGGATTCTCTGTATCCACTTCGAGTACCTGTGACTTCGGGAACATCATCTCCTTTTCACCTAAGCTCGGGAATATGTTGAATATGAGAAGTCCAAAGGACTTCGGGGGTGTTAAATATTGTGAAACATACTTGGATATGACAATTGTTGTATCTTTCACCTAGATCCAAAGAACGAGATCTATTTTCTATCATGTGTTCTTTGCTTTCTATCTGTATTTCAATCTAACAATCTAGATACATTCTTGCAACTGATCCAATGACTCCTATAGCTCCTCTTTGTGGCTACTGCGCTTTCCTTTCAAATGAAGGATTTTCTCAAAAAATTTCAAAGTCTTGGCCTTTGATCTTCTCTTTGGAAAGATTGACTCCTCAACCTACGCTATAACTACAAAGATTTGTCACTTCAAGGGGCTTAGGACTTGGCGCACACCTGCTCTTTTTTGAAAAATGGAATTCGAAAGGTTCCCCTCCTCTGCATACTTTGCGCTCTGTCTTCCTTGGATTTTTTCAAAAATTTCCAAGTGTTGTCCTACTGCACACCTTGCATGAGTCTTATGTGCACAACTGAACTTCTCCTTCAGCTTGACCAACACTTAGCGAAGTGTGGCCTCTATGCAATCCTTGCACCTGATTGACAAAACTTCATGATGTCCCTCCTAAGATTATAATTTCTCAAACTTCTAGGGGTCTCAACCCTTTTCTTCTTTAACAATTTCTCCAGATACCTCTTGGTTGTATATGCTCTTTTCCTCTAGAGCCTTGAGACTTGAAACTCTTTGTCTCTACTAAAATCCTTGTACTTTCTCAATGCACTCCTTGCATATCTTTTAGAGTATCTAGTACCTTTTTGTATGTCTTCTCTTGCATAGTCTCCCTCAGAGTGTTCATAAACTCTCAGGTGCAGTCCTTTCACAATAATCCTTTCGAGATTTACGAATTCTTATGGGATACCCATCTGGCATGCCCTTCCTTGAACCCGAAATAAAGTTCAAGTGCACTCCTTACAATGGTTTCACAGATCTTTCAATTACTCTATTATGCACTCCTTGCACAAGCCTAACAGTCTAGAACTACTCAGAAAACTATAAATAGGGAAATCTATCGAATTCCTGAAAATGAAACATGCATACATCCATGGAATTCATAGAAAATCCTAGTAACCACATTCAAAAGAAAACATTCATATAAAACACATAGAAACCTCATGGGCAGGAAAAACTATTGTTTTATATTAATATCTCAATGTTAATTACAATGTGTACAAGGTTGGACTACAATAGAGTCTCAAAAATTCTCCTTTCTTCTCTTTATCTCCATAACGTGCTCTCTACAACTACCTTGACTTATGAATTTTGATACAATGATATTTTTTTACAAAAGAGGGGCTCCTCGAGCCTTCCCTCCAACTACCTATTCTCATTGAATTTCATTCAATTAGATTCATTGGACATCCATTCTAAATCAAGCCTAAACCCATCTACCCATCAGCCAATAGAGGTGACATTACACATGGCCTACTCAAATGCATTTGATCGGTTTTCCTTGATCCTCCAAACATTAATTTCATTAAATCACATTTAAAATGTTTATTTCGGGTTCAAAATGAGAGGGATAGCGCCTCTCTTCCCTTTGAACACATTCCTCCAAGTGCATTGATGCACTGGCTTGTTGATGTGCTAGCGCATTTGTTGAGGTGGAGTGATGCTCATGCATCATGTAGCTTTGTAATAAAATCCACTATGACAACATTCCACTTTTATTTTGTAATGGGAAATGGTTGTAAAACCCCACTAGATGTCTATGTTGAGTCTTCACTTTCTTGCATTCTAGATATATCACTATGTAATTAGCCACTTCTTTCCTCATTCTTGGCCAAAAGTAATGGCTCCTTACAACTGTAATTTTCTTTTGGTATCCCTGGTGTCTAAAATATGGCACATTATGCAGTTCCTTCAATGGTTCCTTTTTTTATCTTATTGGAATTTGACACACATACTTTTCTTTTGTTCATGAGAATCCCATCTTCATTCATCTCATAAGAATTAAATTTCTACTGAAAATCACCTTGTTGTAATATTTTTTTTTTATTTTTAGATAATGTTGATATGAATTGTTTGCTGCAACAATTGTGTCTTACATATTTGTCTTGTACATGTTGATGGATGCAACATGCACTTTATGAGCTCTCTTGTTGAGTGAATTCGCCACTTTATTTTTCTTGTCTTTTACATGATTAATTTCAAAGCCAGATTCACTTATAAAATCCAACCATCTAGTTTTTATGGAATTTAGTGTTGGTTGTCCAAAAAGATGTTTCATACCATAGTGGTCTATCCTTAGATCAAATCTGTTACCCATGAGTTAGTGTCTCCACATTTTTAATGCATGAAATATTGTTCCTAACTCTAGATCGTGGGTAGCATAATGCTTCTAATGATCCTTTAGTTTTTTGCATTCATAGCATGCCACATGATATTTGTTACGAAGGAATCCACCAATCCCTTCCTAGCATGCATTAGTGCACACAATAAAATATTCATCCATATATGAAATATTCAATATTGGTGCACTTGTAAATATGTACTTCATCTACTAAAATATTTCTTCACACTTAGAAGTCCATTCCAACTTCACTCTCTTCTTTTGGAAAGAAGTGAATTGGCTTACAATATTTTAAAATCATTTTCTGAATATTTGGTAATAACTGGAAAGACTAATGGTTTGTATGACCTTTGTGACATTCTTTCACTCTGGGCATCCTCTAATGGACTCTCTTTTCTCATGATCCACTTATATCCCTTCTTCTCAAATAATATTTCCCATGTACTGAATCTTGTTTTGATAAAATATGCACTTACTTATCTTAGAACACAACTTATGCTCTCTTAAAACTTGCAAAACCATTCTCAGACACTTCTCATGTTCTTCTTCTGACTTAGATTATACATGTATATCATCTAGGAACACAATTACAGAATTTTCCAGATACTCCCTAAACACTCCAGTCATTCAACACATAAAAATTGTTCATGTATTTGATAATCAAAATGGAACTACCATGAATTCATAATGCCCATATCTTGTCCTGAATGTTTTATTTCTAATATATTCTTCTAAATTATCCTCACTTGATGTTAATCAAATCTGGTGTCAACCTTAGAAAATATTCATGTATGATGAAATGTCCTTTGGATTGATGAATGCAGGAGTGACCTTTCAGCGAGCAATGGGCATTGCCTTCATTGGGGAGAAGGACAAGTTTGTAGTCATCTATCTAGATGAAATTACAATGTTCTCAAAAAATGATAAAGAGAATTATCATCATTTGAAAAAGGTCTTGTTGAAGTGCAAAAAGTTTGGTCTCTCTCTCAATCCTAAGAAGTCGTTGTTTTTTATGAAGGAAGGTAATTTATTGGGGCACATTGTATCAACAAAAGGAGAAAGAATTGATCCAAGAGGCGTAGAGGCCATCCAAACCTTATATTTTCCTAGATCAAAGAAAAATGTCTAGTCTTTCTTCGAGAAAATCAATTTTCTAGGAAGGTTCATCTCTAACTTTGTTGAATTAGTGAAGTACATTACAACTATGCTTAGGAAAGGGAATGATGTGGAATGGACTACTGAGGATCAAGAGTCTTTTCATCAGATCAAAAAATTCCTTAAAAGAAGCAGATGTGCTCATCATCCCTGACCATTCCAAAGAGTTTATGTTATTTTCCTTTTCCTCATTTGACACATTGGTTGTTGTTTTGTTGCAGAAAAATATAGAGGGGTCAAAGAAACCTATTTCCTATTTTAGTAGAGCATTGAGAGATGTAGAAATGAGAGATGATATCATGGAAAAGAAGATTTATGATTTGATCAAATCCCTCAAGGCTTTCAAAGTATATTTTCTACATTCAAAGATTGTTTCATATGTCACTTAAGCCCCAATGAAAGAGATACTTATCCAACCTAACATAGATGGGAAGAGGAGCAAATGCATTGCTAAAATTTTGGAACTTGACCTTGAAATGTAACCCACTAAACCAGTGAAAGGCCAAGGTTTAGACATGTTGATGCCTGAATCAAATTGCAAATATTTAGGGGTTAATTTCATGAACATAATCTCATAAAATCAGCAAGCCAAGTTTATTGATAAAATATCTCATGCGAGCCCAAATTTGGCAGAACGCACTTGGTATAAAGACATCATATATTTTTTGCAAAAGTTACAGCCTACTGATGGTTTGGACAAGAACAAGGTGAGAGATTTAAAGCTTAAAGAAATCAGATATTGTCCCATTGATCATATATTGTATTGGAAATATCCTCTATGAGTTCTTTCGATATGTTTATATCCACAGGAAGCTCAAAAGGGCATGACTGAGTTTCATGACAGCTTATGTGGGGGGCATAATTTTTGGAGAACTGCAACCTATAAGATCCTCAGAGTTGGGTATTTATGGCCTAGCCCTTTTACTAATGTTTGTGCAAAGATTAGAGCTTCTGTAAAATGACAAAAGTTTCCTGGAAAGCAACAGCTCAAATCTTTGCCTTTGAAGCCTCTGGTGGTTTCTGGACCTTTTCAAGAATGGGTTCTTAACTTCATTGGGGAAATCCATCCAGCTTCAAGTGGTTAGGATAGGTGGATTTTGACCACCATTGATTACTGTACCAAGTGGATAGAAGCCATCCATACGAGGAATGCCCCACACAAGGTAATCATTAGTTTTCTCGAGGATGTCATGTCAAGATTTGGTTGTCCNGCATGCATTAGTGCACACAATAAAATATTCATCCATATATGAAATATTCAATATTGGTGCACTTGTAAATATGTACTTCATCTACTAAAATATTTCTTCACACTTAGAAGTCCATTCCAACTTCACTCTCTTCTTTTGGAAAGAAGTGAATTGGCTTACAATATTTTAAAATCATTTTCTGAATATTTGGTAATAACTGGAAAGACTAATGGTTTGTATGACCTTTGTGACATTCTTTCACTCTGGGCATCCTCTAATGGACTCTCTTTTCTCATGATCCACTTATATCCCTTCTTCTCAAATAATATTTCCCATGTACTGAATCTTGTTTTGATAAAATATGCACTTACTTATCTTAGAACACAACTTATGCTCTCTTAAAACTTGCAAAACCATTCTCAGACACTTCTCATGTTCTTCTTCTGACTTAGATTATACATGTATATCATCTAGGAACACAATTACAGAATTTTCCAGATACTCCCTAAACACTCCAGTCATTCAACACATAAAAATTGTTCATGTATTTGATAATCAAAATGGAACTACCATGAATTCATAATGCCCATATCTTGTCCTGAATGTTTTATTTCTAATATATTCTTCTAAATTATCCTCACTTGATGTTAATCAAATCTGGTGTCAACCTTAGAAAATATTCATGTATGATGAAATGTCCTTTGGATTGATGAATGCAGGAGTGACCTTTCAGCGAGCAATGGGCATTGCCTTCATTGGGGAGAAGGACAAGTTTGTAGTCATCTATCTAGATGAAATTACAATGTTCTCAAAAAATGATAAAGAGAATTATCATCATTTGAAAAAGGTCTTGTTGAAGTGCAAAAAGTTTGGTCTCTCTCTCAATCCTAAGAAGTCGTTGTTTTTTATGAAGGAAGGTAATTTATTGGGGCACATTGTATCAACAAAAGGAGAAAGAATTGATCCAAGAGGCGTAGAGGCCATCCAAACCTTATATTTTCCTAGATCAAAGAAAAATGTCTAGTCTTTCTTCGAGAAAATCAATTTTCTAGGAAGGTTCATCTCTAACTTTGTTGAATTAGTGAAGTACATTACAACTATGCTTAGGAAAGGGAATGATGTGGAATGGACTACTGAGGATCAAGAGTCTTTTCATCAGATCAAAAAATTCCTTAAAAGAAGCAGATGTGCTCATCATCCCTGACCATTCCAAAGAGTTTATGTTATTTTCCTTTTCCTCATTTGACACATTGGTTGTTGTTTTGTTGCAGAAAAATATAGAGGGGTCAAAGAAACCTATTTCCTATTTCAGTAGAGCATTGAGAGATGCAGAAATGAGAGATGATATCATGGAAAAGAAGATTTATGATTTGATCAAATTCCTCAAGGATTTCAAAGTATATGTTCTACATTCAAAGATTGTTTCATATGTCACTTAAGCCCCAATGAAAGAGATACTTATCCAACCTAACATAGATGGGAAGAGGAGCAATGCATTGCTAAAATTTTGGAACTTGACCTTGAAATGTAACCCACTAAACTAGTGAAAGGCCAAGGTTTAGACATGTTGATGGATGAATCAAATTGCAAAGATTTAGGGGTTAATTTCATGAACATAATCTCATAAAATCAGCAAGCCAAGTTTATTGATAAAATATCTCATGCGAGCCCAAATTTGGCAGAATGCACTTGGTATAAAGACATCATATATTTTTTGCAGAAGTTGCAACCTACTGATGGTTTGGACAAGAAAAAGGTGAGAGATTTAAAGCTTAAAGAAATCAGATATTGTCCCATTGATCATATATTGTATTGGAAATATCCTCTATGAGTTCTTTTGATATGTTTATATCCACAGGAAGCTCAAAAGGGCATGACTGAGTTTCATGACAGCTTATGTGGGGGGCATAATTTTTGGAGAACCGCAACCTATAAGATCCTCAGAGTTGGGTATTTATGGCCTAGCCCTTTTACTAATGTTTGTGCAAAGATTAGAGCTTGTGTAAAATGACAAAAGTTTCCTGGAAAGCAACAGCTCAAATCTTTGCCTTTGAAGCCTCTAGTGGTTTCTGGACCTTTTCAAGAATGGGTTCTTAACTTCATTGGGGAAATCCATCCAGCTTCAAGTGGTTAGGATAGGTGGATTTTGACCACCATTGATTAATGTACCAAGTGGATAGAAGCCATCCATACGAGGAATGCCCCACACAAGGTAATCATTAGTTTTCTCGAGGATGTCATGTCAAGATTTGGTTGTCCACGAAGGATTGTTACTGAAAATGCTTCCTCCTTCAAAGTTGAACCATTGATTAAGTTCTGTGAACAGTATGGGATTACATTAGTCCATTCTACTCCTTAATAACCCCAAGGAAATGGTTTGGCAGAGTCTTCTAACAAGAGCCTCATGAAGATCATCAAGAAATTGTTAGAAGACAATAAGAAAGCATGGGACTCAAAGCTAAAAATTTTCTTATGGGTTGATAGAGTTACAACAAAGAGGTGACTTGGTGTTTCCCCTTTTCAGCTTGTATATGGGGTTGAGGCCATATTTCCTACTTGGATTTCCTTGCCTATGGAAAAATTCCTCCAGGACTACCAAGGAGAACCTAATAATATGGTCAGGAGGATACAACAGCTGGTAGAAGTACAACAAACTAGGGAGCAACTACTTCGAAAAGCACATGACCATCAACAGAAGATCAAACAAGTTTTTGACAAGAAGGTAAGTAAATAATATCTCCAACTAGGGGATCTAGTGCTCAAGTGGGATGCACCCAAGCAAGAAAAAGACAAACATGGTAAATTTGAAGCCTTCTGGATTGGTTCGTTCAATATTTCTAAGGTATTTTCAAATAAAACTTATAAATTGCATAACTTGGAGGATTTCGATGTTTTTGGTGGCCCTTTCAATGGGCACATTCTGAAACAATATTTTTCTTAAGCCATGATTGGCTTTCCATTCATTGTAAATATCACCTTTTCTTTTTATTTCCGGTTGAATAAGTGACCCCATAGTCCTAGGATAAGACACTAAAGCTGCATATTCTTGGTTGTTCACAAGAAACATCCCATCCCCTCTAGAGCCAATGTTTTCGCATGAAGTGGTCATATGTAGTTTTTGCAGGATGGTCAAGTCCTTTGTTTGCACAAGGAAAAACCATGAGCAAAATGCAACATTTTGAGCAATTTATTTCGGGCTTGAAATACAAGCAAGCAGACATGCTCGATTTTCAACGAGAGAGATTCCATGGATAGCTCAGATTAGTTACTCTCGTGCATTTGGAGTTTCAAAGTAGCATAAGGATTAACGACTAGACAAAAGCCACGAAGTGTCAAAGTCCCGAACTGATGAGAGACTGCCATGTCAACCGGGAGAAGGTCACTTCGGGAGATATTCATGCCCCGTGTTCAAAATATCTTGAAGCTTGAAGTACCAAAGTGATAAGAGACTACCACATCAACTATGAGAAAGTTACTTCGGGAGATTTTTGTGTTCTATATCCTAAAGTATTGAAGAGTCGAAGTCCCAAAGTGATGTTAGGCTGCCATGTCACTCCAAGCCCGTACCACTCCGATATTTTTTCATTCTTCACAATTTGAAACTCCCGAAGCCCGAAGTGACGAAGTGTCGAAGACACTTGGCACTCATCAACTCAAACGCATGGTGCCCATCCATCATAGATATGTGGCATACATCTGGTGCTAACACGTGGCACTTAGTTTAGTCACGTTTGGGAATGTCATCTGCTCATTCTTGAGTGACATGTAGCACTCTTCTTTTGTGACATGTCAGCAGCTATGACAACACAACGACGTCAGGCCACCATGTCAAATTCGGTAGATCATCCTCCGGGAGATATCCTTGCTCAGAATTCAAAGCTCCCAAATGCCAAAATTGGCTCCATCTCTAAACATGGTTAAAAGGATTCTAGAGTTGGTAGGCAGATAAATTTTAACAAGGGTGGTAAAATAGCAAGGCGTTCCCATATCATAGATTTGCATCAGATCAACGACCACACTTCATTGCGGGTATAGAAAGTGCTTGAATGTTAAAATCCTAGAGCAGACCCGCAATCGAAACCATGGTATAGCCAGAGAGGTATGTGGCAGCTGGTGGTGGATTGTGGGGGTCGAAGTGGTGTGGATCCAAACCTCCCTTTACAACTTCCGCAATCATGTGCTTATATAAGGACCAAGCTGAGAGCAATGCATGGCAACATAAATTGGGCACTAAGCCAAGTGATCAGAGGAGCGTTACGAGGAGACATATAACTGTCAGCACGAATCAGTTAATGAAATAAGGACTGGTGGTTGAACAATCGACTACCACCTTAAATGGAAGCATGGAGGGCCTAGCCGAGGAGACAGAAAATTGTCAACCCGAAGTAGCACAGAGGGAAGCTTTCCTGCAAGCCTAGACTGACCTGAGTTTCCTTCTGACAGAAGGAACAAATCAGGCAGAGAATCATAGGATAGGAAGGCCAACTCTCACTCCTGGCTATTGTCTATTGTTTTCATTATAAATACATCAAATCAATGATAAGAGAGGGTCAGATGGTTGAACAGAGCTCCATTTTTTGTAATATTTTGATTGAGCATAGTTCTCTAGTGATTTATGGGACTTGAGACATTTTCGTTAATAGAAGTCAGTTTCATTTCATCATCTTGTTTCTTGTTACTCTAAAATGCTCATGATTGGATGATCCATATGATATGTTGTGGTTGTGTTATAATGGATGTTTGATTATAATGTTGCTATGAATGTTTTTTAGTGTTTTAAACCTTAAGTTCAAGAAGTTCTTGTGACTGAGTTTTTCTTCTTGTGGTTGTTTGGATGCCTCATGCTTATAGCAGAGCTATCCAGCTTCCTCACTAAGTTTTCCTTCTATTCACCTATACCCTTAAACCACTATCTGAAGTTAATCAAAAACTCATTTGCTTATACATGCTGGCCAAATTTTTGGTATTAAAACATTCTTATATTGAGTTTTGTCCATTTAACCTTTCATCATTGAATTACATTCACAAACCTTTTGATGGGTAATTGGCTTATCCTCTTGCAATCTAGTGATTCTCAGTGTTAACAAAACAAATGCCTGAACATAACTATTCAAGGCAACACTTCACCAACATTTCTAAGGGTGACAATAACGTACATAACATATATGTCAGCACAAGGTTGCGTGTAACCGTGTGACTAGAAATACCATCTACATACATCATAAATTCCTGATTTTCATTTTCTTATCATTCCCACAACGTAGGTTTGTGTACATGACATATATGTGAGCGCAGAGTTGCGTGTAACCATGTCACAAGAAATACCATCTACATATTTCCCACAACGTAGGTTTGTGTACATGACATATATGTGAGCGCAGAGTTGCGTGTAACCATGTCACAAGAAATACCATCTACATATTTCGTAAGGGAAAAAAAAAAAGTCTACCTGCATCTTCTGGTCTAGAATGTAAATTTAGCAAATTTGTTATTCAATGATTTTTATTTTAAATTCCAAAGATATAAAAACATTGAACAAGCGCACGATTCAAATTGCCAAATTTCTTTTAGATATCCTTTAACGGATAAACTTTTCACCATTCGTCTTTTTCCTTGACCTTCATTACAGAAACGACATTTATTTGCCATCGTTTTCTCATCAAAGAGGGCCTTCAAATCATTATGTCTATTTAAACTAATACACTGTAAATAATAAAAGGATCCATATTAACAGTGGGCAAACCGACAGAATTTACTGGATATCACGAGATAGGTCGGGTTATTGAGTAACACAACGTCTCCATGTTACATCGGTTTACAAACTAAGAACGTGACTCATGTCTCAGAGTACCCACCCAACGCAGAACCGTGCCATTATTTTTCCCTTCTTGTCCTTTGCCAACTGTGGCAGGAGAACTCCAATGATGAAACTATTTGAGGATTGGAAGTTCAATAACGAAAACATTGAGACGAGTCGTTAAGAAATAACTCCCTCTTACTGAAGGGTGTTCTGATCCTATCACAAGCAAATTTTGATATTAGTGATGCTTTATGATATTTCATATTCATGTTATGGATCTAAAAACTAGTATTGGTACGAATCTAAGCTATATACCGAGGTTCATCCGTGCAAATGGGTAAGAAAAGTAGGGAGGTACAGCTTTGGATGCCAATCAGATTCAAGCAGAGCCAATAACGTCTGCAGAGGAAATGGGGCCGTCTGAACTAGTGCAGGGGACAGACGGAGCAGCTCTCACAACAGCGAGACGAGGGGATATTGCGTGCAGGAAGACTGTGGTTTGCAGAGTGCCGAAAGAATCACAGTACTAGCATTGGGGGCTACGCTGTCGATGGCTGCGGAGAATTTATTGACAGCGGAGAGGAGGGAAGCGCTGCAGCCATGAAGTGTGCAGCTTCCAATTTTCACCACAACTTCTACGTGCGAGAAATTCGAAACGAGATCCTCTGCCAGTGCCATCGCATACACAGCTGATCATCCGACATTCAGATATATGCGGAACTGTAAGTTATGCGTCCGTCTCTTTCTCCGGTAAAATACTAATCAACGGGCGATATAGTTCAAGGGTTTAATATTTGACTGTCCTATTGAAGATTTTAACTGAGTTGGAAACTATTTCTTTCTATAAGAAAACATAAGAAAATATGTATATTGTATAAATTTCCATCGCAATTGACCGGGTATTACCGATTCTGTGCACACAACTAGGGAAATATCCATTTAATCTGTGACGGATATATTTGATCATAGATATGGCGATCAAGAGAGATAATAGACTTTGTTTAACCTTTTTCAATTGATAAATGTAAGGATTTCCACGCTACATCTTTAAATTTTCATTTCGAATTGCTGCGGATATCCATTCAAGTTTGATGGCTTGTCAGAGTATTATGGAGCTGCCATGAACGAACATTATGAACTCCAAAATCCTATCTGAGATAATCTGAGGCTCTCCCTTTAGGTTTAAGTATTTTCATATACTCTTAGTTTCCTATTGGAATGATGGCAAGAATTCTTGAAAGGAATTTATCAAACTAACCGAATGTAAATTTCAGAAAGCCGATGGTTTACCTTCCCTTTTGAGACGAGACGAGGCTGTGATCAAAACTGATATAGCCTTTAATTTTGAGCTTAAAATTTAGGTACTGGTTCATAATAAATATTATTATATTTCATATAATATGAGGACATCTTATTAGAGAAAAAATACTATAGTCAAACTTCTAAATAACCTAGAGTTGAAGCCAAAGTCCAAATCGACCTCAAATTTGGTTCCAAAGGATTCTTCATCGCTATTTTCTTCAGTTTGGAGGATCGGGACAAGATTTTCAAAAACAGCCCCTATTTCTCCATTTCAGCTGGACTGTACTTGTACTTTAGACCCTGAAAAGGAGGACTTCACTGCAGCTAACTGAAATCTTGGAAGATATAGGCAATATGCAAGGCTCTTTTGAGCAAATCTCTGAAGTCCGTAAATAGGTCTCCTACAGCTCCTACGCCTGCATTTGCATCTACATGAACCTTTCAAAGGCCCAACCATCTACAGGAACCTTTCAAAGGCCCAACCAGACTCGATATCTCTCAATTATTAATGATACCAAATGGGTGAAAACCATCGATTAAAAACAGCCCGTTTTGCTGCAAAAAATTTCACGAAAACGGCCACCTCTTCTTATCTTTCCCTTTGAATGTACCGACACCATCTGTGCAACGCCCACCAACAAAAGATGCTGATGGTTTTTAGTAGGTCTCTGTAAGAAGACGGCCTAATAGACAACCTGCTCCTCCTAGACACAATAGAAATATCAAAATGAGCAATAGCTGTGAAGTTTTATTGCATAACGAGGACCCCTGCAACATTCATCAAAAGGATACTCGACACAGAAAAGATCCCACAAANTGTTATAATGGATGTTTGATTATAATGTTGCTATGAATGTTTTTTAGTGTTTTAAACCTTAAGTTCAAGAAGTTCTTGTGACTGAGTTTTTCTTCTTGTGGTTGTTTGGATGCCTGATGCTTATAGCAGAGCTATCCAGCTTCCTCACTATGTTTTCGTTCTATTCACCTATACCCTTAAACCACTATCTGAAGTTAATCAAAAACTCATTTGCTTATACATGCTGGCCCAATTTTTTGTATCAAAACATTCTTATGTTGAGTTTTGTCCATTTAACCTTTCATCATTGAATTACATTCACAAACCTTTTAATGGGTAATTGGCTTATCCTCTTGCAATCTAGTGATTCTCAGTGTTAACAAAACAAATGCCTGAACATAACTATTCAAGGCAACACTTCACCAACATTTCTAAGGGTGACAATAATGTACATAACATATATGTCAGCACAAGGTTGCGTGTAACCGTGTGACTAGAAATACCATCCACATACATCATAAATTCCTGATTTTCATTTTCTTATCATTCCCACAACGTAGGTTTGTTGTACATGACATATATGTGAGCTCAGAGTTGCGTGTAACCATGTCACAAGAAATACCATCTACATATTTCGTAAGGGAAAAAAAAAAAGTCTACCTGCATCTTCTGGTCTAGAATGTAAATTTCGCAAATTTGTTATTCAATGATTTTTATTTTAAATTCCAAAGATATAAAAACATTGAACAAGCGCACGATTCAAATTGCCAAATTTCCTTTAGATATCCTCTGTGTCATGTACAACGGATAAACTTTTCACCATTCGTCTTTTTCCTTGACCTTCATTACAGAAACGACATTTATTTGCCATCGTTTTCTCATCAAAGAGGGCCTTCAAATCATTATGTCTATTTAAACTAATACACTGTAAATAATAAAAGGATCCATATTAACAGTGGGCAAACCGACAGAATTTACTGGATATCACGAGATAGGTCGGGTTATTGAGTAACACAACGTCTCCATGTTACATCGGTTTACAAACTAAGAACGTGACTCATGTCTCAGAGTACCCACCCAACGCAGAACCGTGCCATTATTTTTCCCTTCTTGTCCTTTGCCAACTGTGGCAGGAGAACTCCAATGATGAAACTATTTGAGGATTGGAAGTTCAATAACGAAAACATTGAGACGAGTCGTTAAGAAATAACTCCCTCTTACTGAAGGGTGTTCTGATCCTATCACAAGCAAATTTTGATATTAGTGATGCTTTATGATATTTCATATTCATGTTATGGATCTAAAAACTAGTATTGGTACGAATCTAAGCTATATACCGAGGTTCATCCGTGCAAATGGGTAAGAAAAGTAGGGAGGTACAGCTTTGGATGCCAATCAGATTCAAGCAGAGCCAATAACGTCTGCAGAGGAAATGGGGCCGTCTGAACTAGTGCAGGGGACAGACGGAGCAGCTCTCACAACAGCGAGACGAGGGGATATTGCGTGCAGGAAGACTGTGGTTTGCAGAGTGCCGAAAGAATCACAGTACTAGCATTGGGGGCTACGCTGTCGATGGCTGCGGAGAATTTATTGACAGCGGAGAGGAGGGAAGCGCTGCAGCCATGAAGTGTGCAGCTTCCAATTTTCACCACAACTTCTACGTGCGAGAAATTCGAAACGAGATCCTCTGCCAGTGCCATCGCATACACAGCTGATCATCCGACATTCAGATATATGCGGAACTGTAAGTTATGCGTCCGTCTCTTTCTCCGGTAAAATACTAATCAACGGGCGATATAGTTCAAGGGTTTAATATTTGACTGTCCTATTGAAGATTTTAACTGAGTTGGAAACTATTTCTTTCTATAAGAAAACATAAGAAAATATGTATATTGTATAAATTTCCATCGCAATTGACCGGGTATTACCGATTCTGTGCACACAACTAGGGAAATATCCATTTAATCTGTGACGGATATATTTGATCATAGATATGGCGATCAAGAGAGATAATAGACTTTGTTTAACCTTTTTCAATTGATAAATGTAAGGATTTCCACGCTACATCTTTAAATTTTCATTTCGAATTGCTGCGGATATCCATTCAAGTTTGATGGCTTGTCAGAGTATTATGGAGCTGCCATGAACGAACATTATGAACTCCAAAATCCTATCTGAGATAATCTGAGGCTCTCCCTTTAGGTTTAAGTATTTTCATATACTCTTAGTTTCCTATTGGAATGATGGCAAGAATTCTTGAAAGGAATTTATCAAACTAACCGAATGTAAATTTCAGAAAGCCGATGGTTTACCTTCCCTTTTGAGACGAGACGAGGCTGTGATCAAAACTGATATAGCCTTTAATTTTGAGCTTAAAATTTAGGTACTGGTTCATAATAAATATTATTATATTTCATATAATATGAGGACATCTTATTAGAGAAAAAATACTATAGTCAAACTTCTAAATAACCTAGAGTTGAAGCCAAAGTCCAAATCGACCTCAAATTTGGTTCCAAAGGATTCTTCATCGCTATTTTCTTCAGTTTGGAGGATCGGGACAAGATTTTCAAAAACAGCCCCTATTTCTCCATTTCAGCTGGACTGTACTTGTACTTTAGACCCTGAAAAGGAGGACTTCACTGCAGCTAACTGAAATCTTGGAAGATATAGGCAATATGCAAGGCTCTTTTGAGCAAATCTCTGAAGTCCGTAAATAGGTCTCCTACAGCTCCTACGCCTGCATTTGCATCTACATGAACCTTTCAAAGGCCCAACCATCTACAGGAACCTTTCAAAGGCCCAACCAGACTCGATATCTCTCAATTATTAATGATACCAAATGGGTGAAAACCATCGATTAAAAACAGCCCGTTTTGCTGCAAAAAATTTCACGAAAACGGCCACCTCTTCTTATCTTTCCCTTTGAATGTACCGACACCATCTGTGCAACGCCCACCAACAAAAGATGCTGATGGTTTTTAGTAGGTCTCTGTAAGAAGACGGCCTAATAGACAACCTGCTCCTCCTAGACACAATAGAAATATCAAAATGAGCAATAGCTGTGAAGTTTTATTGCATAACGAGGACCCCTGCAACATTCATCAAAAGGATACTCGACACAGAAAAGATCCCACAAATGACCATGGCCCATCCAACATTCCAGATGAAAATGTTTAGTGCCGAGAGACCGTGGACTTGAACTCCCCAGAGCTAGTGGATCGAGAAGTGGAAAAGCAGGAACAAAATCCGATACCAATCAATTTAGAGGATGGCAACCAGATGGGCCATGGTGAATCAGATATTTAATCCATTGTTGTAGCATATGAGCGTCATGATCCAAACTCCATCCCAGAACAACAGGTTTAACATTTGAAGGATACCTTAATGTGCAAAAAGGAGCAACAATTCCATTCTCTAAAGTTAAGCATTCCCCTGCCTCCTCCTTAGGCTTTGAAACCCATTCCTCAAATGATAACTCCATACTTTCAAAATGACAAAAGAAGAGAGGCCACGGAAGTAATAAACAGCTCGTCGAAAGTAATAAACAACTCGTCGAGGAGCTTGGGGAGCTACTTTTTAACTCTGGCCGAATAGCATTGATATCAGATAGATTTCCCGGAAAAAGCAATCAGACGCAACTCAAGAAAGAAATACTCAAAGAATAACCCACAATTGTTATGATACAAGAAACCGAATATCTCAGCGATTTACTCTCAACTATGGACTCCAGAATTTGGCAGGTATCCCAAGAAATGGTAGTCGATGCTCAGGGTGCAGCAAGAGCGTCAGCGCTCCTATGTGTTGGAAACTGGTGACAACCATTTTTTCATGAATAGGATTTCAGATCCTATAATCCAGTATTGGTTGAAACTGGTGATAACCAATTTTTTCATGAATAGGATTTTGGATTTTATAATCCAGTGTTGGTTGTAATCAATATGATCAAGTTAGAATATGGATGAGATTACATTTAATAATCAGTTTTCATTTGTAATGAATATAAATTTATGTAAGCATGTAGAAGCACACATGAGGAGTGTGAGATGAGTGTGAGTGTGTTGTAATCTCCTTGACCTGAATAATAAAACAACTTATACTTATGCCTGGTGGACGTAACTCAACGTTTGGGTGAACTAGTGTTTCTTATCTGTATTCTTATTGATTGTCTTATGTGATATTTGTGTTTCCTCATTTGGTATCAGAACTAGTTTGAGGAGAAGGCAGTCCAGCTAGTTTGAGGGGAAGGCAATCGAGGGCGTGTCAATCTCCCAATTTCTGGAGGTGTACTCTTTTTTTTTAAGAAATCGTGAGCAAGTCAAGTAATGTGGTTATTTTTCATATAAAGCCTTGGTTATTAAAAGAAGTGGTGTTTTGGTTATTTTTCATATAAAGCCTTGGTTATTAAAAGAAGTGGTGTTTGTTCTTTATGTTTTCTCTAATGGAAAAGACGTAGAGTCTTAAGTTCGAAATTGAGAAATTTAATGGTAAGAACAATTTCGAGATCTGGAAAGTTAAGATGCACGATTCACTCGTGCAATAAGGCGTGGTGAAGGTGTTTTGGGGAAAAGCAAAGAAACCCGCGACCATAACAGATGATTACTAGGATGAGATGGATGCCAGAGCACTGAGTGCCATACGCCTGTGTTTGGCCGACGATGTATTGTTCAACATTGTTACAGAGAAGACAATAGTTGGTTTGTGGTCAAAGCTGAAAACACTGTACATGATGAAATCCTTGACAAACAAGATCTTCCTGAAAAGGAAATTGTACAGTTTGCGCATGAAAGAAGGTACAAAGATAGGTGATCATTTGAATACTTTTAATACTCTCTTAGTTCAGTTGACTAGCATGGGAGTGAAATACGAATTTGAAGATAAGGCAATTACATTATTGTGTTCTCTGCCGGGGTCATGGGACAATTCTGTTACCTCTATTAGTTTTAGTTCAACAAAAAGTATTGAGTTTGAAGATATTGTTGGAGCTTCATTGTCTGAGGAAACAAGGGAGAAATCCAATTCAAAAATGTCTACATCTTAGGCGATGGTGTTCAGAGGAAAACCTAAAGAAAGAGGACATAGTAAGAGGGATTTCTCTCGGTCAAAGTCGAAGGGAAAAAAGAGCAAGCTTAAGTGATAGTTTTGTGGAAAATCTGGACACCTGAAGAATAACTGTTGGAAGTGACAACAAGCCTCCAAAGAAGACCCCCCAAAAAAAATGAAGAAAGAAAATGCAACTGAAACAGGTTCAACAACATGTTCAGGTATGACTGATGAAGTTTTCTCAATTAGTATTGGTTCACGTTATGATCAACAGTGGTTATTAGATTCTGGTGCTTCAAACCACATGTGTCTTCATAGACACTGGTTTATTACTTATCAGTCTATAAATGATGGAACAGTTTACATGGGAAATGATATCTCGTGTAAAGTTGTGGGAATTGGTAGCATTCAGATTAAGATGTTTGATGGAACCATTAAAATATTAACTAATGTAAGACATGTACCTGAGCTTAGTAAGAACCTAATCTCTTTGGGAGTCTTAGACACAGGAGGTTATAAGAGTATTGTTCAAGGTGAAGTTATGAAGGTCTACAAAGGAATTCTACTAGTTATGAAAGAAAAGAAGGTTGGTAACCTGTTTTTGTTAGAAAGGAGGACTGAAACAGGTCATGCGACAATGATATTTGAGAACGAAAGTGATTATGTTCAAGTGTGGCATCAACAGTTGGGCCATATGAGAGAACACAGATTAAAGGTATTATCTGATCACAAGTTACTTGCTAGTCTAAAGTCTTTAAAGTTAGATTTCTGGAAGCATTGTATTTATGAAAAACAGAACAGGCATAAATTTAAAACTGTAAGACATACTAGTAAGGGAATTCTTGACTATATCCATTCTGATGTTTGGGGACCATCCCCTATTATTTCATATGGAGGTTCATCATATTTTGTAACTTTTATAGATGATTCTTCTAGGAAGGTGTGGATCTATACGTTAAAGAGTAAGGTTGATGTATTTACAATTTTCAAGCAGTTTAGAGCTTTAGTGGAAAAGAGAACTGGTAGATCCATTAAATGTTTAAGAATTGATAACGGTGGTGAATTTATGTCAATGGAGTTTGATAATAATTGCAAGGAATTTGGGATCGATAGGCATAAAACCACTTCCTATACTCCTCAACAAAATGGATTTGTTGAATGCATGAACATGACTCTTCTAGAGAGAGCAAGGAATATGCTGAGTAACGCCAAATTGCAGCAGGAACTGTAGGCATAAGATATATCTACAACTTGTTATCTGGTGAATCGATCAACATCAACAACAATAGAATGGAAAATTATTGAAGACGTATGGACAGGTCACCCTTGTAATTATTCTAATCTTAAATTTTTTGGTTGTGATGCCTATGCTCTAATTCTAAAACATCAACGCTCAAAATTAGATCCAAAATAAAAAAACTTTATCTTTGTTGGATATGGTGATGATATTAAGAGGTACAAGTTTAGGGATCCTACTACCCACAAGATCACCATTAACAAAGATGTAATATTTGATGAATCATCTCTCATCAAATCAAATGTAGATGTTCAAATGAAACAGGAAGAAGCACTAAAGTATCAACAAATTCAGTTTGAAACCAATGAAGGTTAACATGAACAAGTTTCAGAAGATGTTCATGAAGAGTCTCCTGTAGTAGAGGAATACATGGTTGATTATGATAGTCAATAGATTATGAATGAGCCACAAACTTCCCTACGGAGGTGTACACGAGTCAGAAATTCTGAAAGAAGGAATGATGATTTTGTTTCATCAGTTTCTTTAAGTACTAATGATGATGAATCTTCATGCTATTAGGAAGATGTGAATGGTTCTAACAATGATAAATGGAAAGAAGGAATGAAGGATGAAATGAAGTCTTTAGAGAGGAACGCCACATGGGATCTGGTAGAACTTCCAAGAAACAAAAAAACTGTAGGTTGCAAGTGGGTCTATAAGATGAAGAAGGGCGTTGATGATAAGGTGGAAAGGTACAAAGAAAGGCTGGTTGCAAAAGGGTATTCTTAGAAAGAAGGTATTTACTTTCATGAGATTTTTTCACCACTTGTTAAGTCTATTTTAATTCAAACTATGTTAGCATTAGTTGCATTACTTGATTTGGAGTTGGAGCAGCTAGATGTTAAGGCTGCTTTCTTACATGGATATTTGGATGAGGAAATTTACATGGAACAACTTGAAGGGTTCGTTTAGAATCACAGCAAGAAATTTGTTTGCAGGCTCAAGAAATCATTGTATGTTCTTAGGCAGTCGCCCAGACAATGGTACAAGAAATTTGACTCTTTCATGGTGAGCCAAAATAGCAAGGTATCAGGTTAATTGTTGTCAAGGTGGAGATTGTTGGAAACTGGTGAGAACAAATTCTTCCATGAATAGGAATTCATATCCTATAATCCAACATTGGTTGTAACCAATACAACCAAGTTAGAATATGGATGATATTACATTTAATAATCAATTTTCATGTGTAATGAATATAAATTTATGTAATATTGTAGAGGCAGACATGAGGCGTGTCAGATGAGTGTGAGTCTGCTATAATATCCTTGATCTGAATAATAATACAATTGATACCTATGCTTGGTGTACGTAGCCCAAAGTTTGGGTGAACCATGTAAATTGATGTGTTTCTTTTCTGCATTCTTATTGATTGTCTTATGTGATATTTTTGTTTCCGCATTTGCAAATTGCAACACTATGGACCTTAGAATTTGGAAGGTATCCCAAGAAATGGTTGTCAATGCTCAGGGTGCATCAAGAGAGTCAGGGCTCCTATGGAGCCTGACTGACACTTACCTGTCTAATTTCCTCTCTAAATAGTGCTCACTCTCGATCATATTTCAATTGCTGAGCTCATATGAATTAGGCTACCTCACAAAATTTTATGGTCCTCAAGATGTCCCCGACAAGATCCACCTGCTAATCTCTATCCAAGAGCTCAGCCATATCATCAACAGCAATCACTAGTTAATAGGAGGATACCATCACATAATTACATCCCTAGCAAAAAAAATGGAGGAATTAGAAGGCTTCCCCATGATTCCTTGCAGTTCAACAAAACCATACATCAACTAAAACTTATTGATTTAGACATGGTTAATTGATTGTAGACCCGGAACAATCAACAAGGTGGTGAAAATCAAGTGGCTTCCAATCAGGACCGCTTTTTGGTTTTTGAATCCCTCATTCTATCAAGGTTGCACCTATCAACCTCAATCCTTCCCTGTAGTTGCTCATATCAGTAGCCCATCAAGCTAGAAAGCGACCTCAAAGGTAGCACCTTCAATCATCCTTCCTTTAGATTTGAAGGTTTATGTATTGAATAACCTTTGTTTCAAGAAAACATCAGGATCTCGTGGGCATAATGATCTATAAATTGTCCTGCATAATCTACTTGTAAGAGTTCAAAATAACAAATTTTATAAATAAAATTGAAATCTACAGTATGAAGGTTAAATACCTTTAGATTCTAGAATCTTTAGTTACTAGATATCATTTATGGAATTAAGTTCATAGAGTAAGTCATTAATCCATGACCCATATCCATGAGTATTAGTTGTCAAAAATCAATAATTATCATTATTTGAATAGTCCACTTATCACTCATCACTTCCTTCTTTTCTTCTTATGCACTAAAATTGTAAAATGCAAAAAATAGTGAAGAGTAAAATCAAATCATCCCCCATCAAGGGGAACCCTTAAGGGAGAAAAACCAAGCTGAGGTTGCTCTCCTCTCTTTCTTCTGGTATGGAAATAATGCAAGTACAAAGGATAAGAGACTCTCCATTGATTTACCTATGTCAAGTGACCTCTTCTACAAAACATTAACCCCCTCTATTATTCTCTCTAATTTCTCACCCCTAGATGTTCTTCTATGCTATAGAAAAAAATACAATAACATAGAAAGGAAACCCTTCTTCTCCTAGTTGATTGATATTTAACATAGCCCAAAAGCCATCTAGGATTGGGGTGTTGACTTCCTCAACCTTGAATTTTGATTAGGTTTTGGACCTTCTATATTATTCTTGAAATCCCTCACATGGCTAGCTCGATATGCATGAGTAAGTGGGGTTGACATGGCATCCTAGCATACCATGATGTTCAACATGATAGGTCAAATTGTTCGAGGCATAACTTTTTCATATGAGCTTTGATTGATGCATGGTCTATGTTGTTGGAAATGTATCAAAATGTACAACAACGTACTAGAGGTGGAAAAATTCCTTGGACTCCATAACCCCAAGAAACTGTTTAATTCCTCAAAATTTCTCTTGAAGGTTATCTACCCTAATTTTCCAAACACGCATGTGCCATTACAATTACCCTAGAAGTTGATTCAACTAATGTTCTCCACTTTTAAAGCATTGAGACATATGGAAAATAATATAATGATCCAATCTGGATCATAACTCCCTATTTAGTGAGGTTTGTGGTCCGCAAAAGTTTTACTGAATGAGGTGAGTAAATGTTTCATCTACCTTCTTTGTGGGGTGTCACTTTGTTTTTCTTGGAAGTTTTCCTTTCATCCCAATCTATCAAAGGTCATGTTACTCATGTCTTGTATTTATTTACCTCTTCTGCAAAATTGTGCAATGTTCGAACTTTGCATGAGCATTTGGTGCTAAGTCTTCTAAGGAAGGTAGGACCTGCTCCTCCTCCTCATCCAACATGGAAGGGTCATATACTTTGATATTATCCACATTTTATACTGAGAAAATGTGCATGTATGGGCACCAAATGAGTCTATAGGACTTATCTCCCACCATTACAAACACCTCAAAAGGACCATACAATAGATCCTTGATCTTCTTACCACAAATATGTAGTCTTTCCTTATTCATTTGTAACTGTATTATATCCCCCACATTAAACGTTATATTTATTATGTGATGGTCATGTCTAGCCTTGTACTTTTCTTCTGATTTATTCAACATCACATGTACTTGAAAATGGGTATGATTGATATCCTCAATCATTTTTTATGTTTTTAATGCATCTCATGTGAGTTCCTTTGTCACTCTTCCTTTTTTTCCACATACAACATCTATGGGTGAAGGTGGAAAAAATACCCAAAGAAAGTTTCAGAAGGTGTCTTACTAGTAGAAGTGTGGACTATTCTATTATAAGAGTGATGTATACATATTATATTTCCATTCAGGGTCTTCAAATCCATTTGATTGTCACCCCTCAAAAGTTGCACCAAAGTCCTATTGACTACTAATTTTTCCCAGTTGTTTGTGGATGGAATTTTGCAGACCACTTGAACTTAGTGTCCATCTTCTCCCTCAAGTTTCAAACATGAAAACCTAAAAAGATGTCGTTTAATGCCTCGAAGTGGCTTCAGAAGGTTTCAGACACTAATTTTCCATACACAGACTTGACACTAAAATGACCTTGAATTTGATTCCTCTAATTGTTTACACTCTGAAAAAATCTATATATATGACACATAATATAATGGTGTAATATGGATCACAAAAGAAGACATTAAATCCATCTCTTCAATGTATATATTTCACTCAAAACTTGGGCATCTCAAATTCCTCCACAAAAAATGTAATAAAGAAGATTTTAGAAAGATATTCAAAGCCAAAAGAGAGATGGAAGGCCAAATGGAGAATATTCAACAATCCAAGATCTTGGAAGGTCGATCGAAGTAGCATATAGAAGGAGAATCTCTTCTTCAAATGAAATTGGAGAACTTAGATATGTAAGAGGAGCTTCCTTGAATGAAAAAATATAGAGTATGGTGTCGTAAACAAGGTGAAATAAACTCTAAATTATTTCACAATTATGTGATCCAATGGTGTAATCATAAAAAAATTAATTCTATCAGAGAGGCCAAGGTTATCTCCTTACAGAGAATACACACATGGAATGAGAGTTGGTGAAATTATACAAAGATATCTTCTCTAAACCCCTACATGACAGAAGGGCAACAATCTAAAAAATTACTTCTCACATCCAAAAAATGATCACACAAGAGTAGAATGAGTCCATTATATGTGTAATTTCATTAGAGGAAGTTGGACATGTATTCATGGAAATGTATAAAGGTAAATCACGAGGCCATGTTGTCTTTATTACCAACTTCTTGTAGGCATGTCAGTCAATCATCAAAAAAATTATCTAGGTGCTAGTATAGGATTCTCAAAAAATTGTAAATTTAATTCCAACCCTTAATGCCACATTTCTATACTTGATTCCCAAAGAAGAAAAAACAAAGGATCCAAGAAAATTCAAAACCATTTCCCTTTATAACGTTCTCCACAAAATCATCACAAAAATCATTGCAAAATGCCAAAAACCACTCCTCCCCTACCTAATCTCTTTGGGGAAAACACCTTATGTAGAAGGATTCCAAATCCTCAACTCCATCATCCTCAATCATTTAATGATACACTATATCAAATACCAAAATTATCCTTGCAATATCATTAAACTTGACATGTCTAAATCCTTTGATAAGCTTTGTTGGAAATACATCGAACATGTCATCAAACCCTTTGGGTGCTAAAATTATTTAGGGGTGACCTTATCATCTCTCAAATTATTTAGGGGATACCATACATGTTCCAAAATGAAATGTGTACCCAGAAATACTTTTTCTGTCATCTATGTTGCCTCCACAATCACTATCAGTGTATCTAATTAGTTTGAAATCTTCTCAAGTAGAATATCTAATACTAAAATATTTTCTTCCATTCACATATATCATGATTCTCTTTCCTCCCTTCCAATTTGATTCTCTTGAAGTTTCCATGAAACTTGAGATTAGGCTCACTCCCTACATAATATTAGGTCTTGTTGTTGTGATATACATAAGATTGCCTACCATACTTTTAAATAGTGTGGGATGCACTTTTAACCCTTTATATTCCTTGCTTAATTTCAATCCTGTCATGACAGGTGTTGGGGACGATTTTAAATTTATCATATTGAATATTCTCAAAATTTCATGAGCATACTTGGAATCTGAGATAAATATACCACTTTTGGACTCGTGAACTTCTATTCCTAGAAAATATCTCATAAGCCCCAAATCAGTCATTCCAAATACATTATTGATGACTCACTTGAATTCTTCTATGACAAAATCACCTGTAAAAATCAAATCATCTACATATAAGAAAAAAATTAACATATTACCTTTTTTATTTGCTTTGATGTACAAGGTTGGCTCACTTTCACTTCTCTGAAGTCCATTTTTTGTAAGATATGAATCTATCTGACTGTACCAAGCTCTAGGAGATTGCTTTAATCCATATGATGCTTTCTTCAATCTGTAAACTTTGTATTTTTGTATTGGAACTTCATAACCTTGTGGTTGTTCCACATACACTTCCTCTTCTAATTTTCCATTAAACAATGCTAACTTTACATCCATATGATAAACTTTCTACTTATACTATGTGGTAATTGCTAACATAGTTCTGATTGTGTCCATGGGCGCTAATGGTGCAAATGTTTCATTGAAATCAATTCTAGTTTGTTGTGTAAAACCTCTTGCAACTAATCTTGCCTTGTGCTTCTGCACATTTCATTTGTCATCTTTCTTGTTTTTATAAATCCACTTGAAACTTATCACATCCTTGTCTTTAGGTACCTCTACCAATTTCCATGTCTAATGGTTTTCTATTAATGGATCATGTATTGGTTTTCCCATACATCAACTTTGACAACTTCTTCAAATATTAATGGATCATCTATTTGTGAAAACAAAGAAAAAAGTGAAAATGAATTTGTTGCATCCTCATTATGGATGTCACACAGATTTCTTGTCTTCCTTGGTAACAAACTTGCTAATGTTGGATCTGGGGATGTATAACTACTCAGACTACCTATTGATGTTTGTTATTCTCTAGGTGTAGATTATGCATTTGTTATTCCTATTGGAGTATTTTGCATTGTGATTTGTGTCCTAGTGCCATGTGTAGAAGAGATTTTGCATTGAATTGTACACAGTGTTTGAAACACCTCTTGTTCTTTTGTTTCATCATGCTATATTGCATCAATAATTTTCATTTTTTTTTCTATGCTTCCATCCCATGCTTCATTCTCCATGAATTGAACATTGCACCTGATTATGAATTTTCTTGCAATAGGATCATACAACTTGTATCCTTTTGTTTCTTCAGAATAACCAAAAATATACATTTTAGTCCTTTGTTGTCCAGCTTATTTCTCAGCTCATCTGGAACATGTGTGTATGCAACACAACAAAAAAAATTTAAGTGCGCCACATTGTACTTCACACTTTTCCAGGATTCTTGAGGAACTTTTTTCTTCACATTCTTTGTTGGACATATGTTCAATATATATACTATTGTTCATACTACCTAAGCCCAATACTCATTTGACAAATGTTTGGTTGCCAACATATTACGTGCCATTTCCATTATGGTTATGTTCTTTCTTTCTGCAACACCATTCTGTTGTGGTGTATAGTGGGCGTTAACTCTCTTGTAGATGCCATGAACTTTACAAAAGTTATGAAACTCTCTCGAGATGTTTTCTACTACTTTGCCAATTCTTAGACTTTTGATGTAATAACCACTCTACTTCTCCACAAGTGATGTAAACTATTGAAAACAACCCAATGTATCAGATTTATGATTTAGAAAATAAATCCATGTCTTTCTTGAGAAATCATCAATAAATGTCAGAGAATAAGTATTGCCTCCTATAGCTGGAGTTTTCATTGGTCCACAAATGTTTGAATGTAATATTTCCAATGGAGATTTTACTCTCTAAGACTTGCCAACTAGAAATGATTCTCTATGTTGCTTCTCAAATATGCATCCTTCACATATTCTTTCTGGTTTTCCAATTAATGGAAAACCTTTTACCATATCCTTTGTGTGTAGAAGCTTTAGACCTCCAAAGTTCAAATGTCCAAATATGAAATTCCATAACCAAGAATCATCCTGTACTTCAGATTGGAATGTTGTCTTAATTTCTATGCCATTTTCTCCTTTATTAGTATTGCACAAACTATTTTCTTCATTGGAACTGTGTGCACTTTCTGTTGTAAATGTAGTGTCTAACTACAGATCTTTTGTGTCATAGAAACCTTGCGCTACACTTTTCTTCTTTGTTGGGTTCAATGTCAATGGAAACATTATGGTACTTGTCATATGGATTCTTCCAATAAGTTGATTGATTGGGAATTTATCCATAATCACATAGTGATTTTCCTCAATGTAGATTATGTATCTTTTTTGTAACAATTGTCCTGTGTTCATCAGATTATGCTTCAGACCAGAAACATAATATAAATCAGTCATAAATTTGTGTTCTCCTTTCTTAGTTAAAATGTTTATACTACCTTTTCCTAAGACAGTGACTTGATATCTGTTCCAAGTGTAACCTTGGTTTGGACTGACTCATCGAAATGAGAAAACAATTATATGTTTCTCGTCATGTGGCTACTACATCCTAAATATAAATACCATATGTCACATGGTCTTTCTTGAGAAACATTGCATTCAACTTGTGAGACTATAGGCAATACCTCAACATGTGCCATCCTTCTTTCTTTGATCTTTCAAGACATCCTTCTCATCTTCTGTGAGAAAATTTTATGTTTCTCCACATAACCATTTTAACCTATCTCCTATACATATTGACCTCAGAACAACACCTTTATGGTCAATGACTACATCTCATAATTCTTGCCTATAAAATTGTGAAGTTGTAGATTTGAAGTAGAAGCCATATTTCACTTTCCAACAGAGTTGCTTCTCTAATAAACTTGTTTTTGATCAACCTGTTATGATACCATATGTTGGCTTCAAAACACAAATACTATTCTGCGCAATGTTGTTTCAAATATTGCGCACTACAAAGGCTTTGTAACATAGTTCTCAAGACTAACCACAGAGTGCACATACTGAGCGATTTGTTGCACGTTGTGATAAAACACTTAATAGAATTATTTATGGATGCAAAATAACACAGTGCTATGCTTAGAACATAAAATAATAAATAGAAGAGAAGCTCAAAATATGCATGAATTGTCAACACACAAATACTTGATATTAATAACTTCGACGCAACGCACTAGTACAAAATACAATAACTAAGATGACATCTGGCTCCAATGACTGATCAATTTACATCACTTTACAGACATAGAGCTTCTACTCTTGGTCTTCTTGGATTCCTCAGTTGTTGTTGTTTCTTCTTCACAACTTTGGTCTTTCTACCTCTAAGCATCTAATATACCTCTCTATGTCTACTTCAACTAATTAAAGACTATGACATATATAGACTGTGACTGAGACTTCTTGTAGAAGTAAAACCTGACTCAACATTAGAGATGACCATTAATACGACTTACTCTTCAACTACTTAAATGAACTTGAGAAGGTGAAGATCAACTCCATTTGTAAGTCTCGTTCCTATCAAGTGACTTAGACTAAGTTTGAGTAATTGTGAGACTATCACTAAGTTTGAGCAATTGTGAGACTTTGCATTTACAAACTATACAGACTAACAATCTCTGTCGTGGATATTGCAAAAAAAGGAGTGGTTTAGAAAGGATTCTCAAATCAATGAAAAATTAAATTCCCAACATGGATATTGCAAGAAAGGAATGGTTTAGAAAGGATTCTCGAGTCAATGAAAAATTAAATCCCAAAGGGAAATTGTTTGTTTGAGTGAAAAAACATTTGGCAAAAGGCTGTTTGGAAAAATATAACGGAAGTAACATACAACAACCTCTGTGTTGGACATTGCAAGAAAGTAATGGCTTAGAAAGGGTTCTCATCGAATGTCTTTACATACAATACTATGATTCTATGCAGTTAAGTCAAAGGAGGAAAACCTGATGTTTAATACTATCGTAAAGAAGGGTTTATGTTCAAATACAATAACCTTTGCAATGCTGATTGCTATTTATTTCAAATAAGGAGACGTCGAGAAGGCAGGTAAGATATTTTATGAGATGCATGCGACTACCTTAGCACCTAATGATGCAACTTATAAGACACTTATTGATGGGTATTGTAAGTAGGGCCTTGTAGAAGAGGCTCTGAATCTTAAGGATGAGATGGCAGAAAATGGTTTTATAACGGAGGTTTTTATTTATACTTCTCTCACCCATGGGTTTAACAATGTTGATAAGATAGATAAGGCTAATGAATTACTTGAATAGATGAGTTCCTAATATTGTTACCTACATGACTATGATGAGTTTCTTGTTGGGAAATATGGGGGTTCAAACGGTATAGCATCACAATTTCGACCAGTGAAGAGATCTTGACACTCAGACCGATACTTGCCAAAACTAGAATAGACTAATATGACAAGTGAATCTTTTGGTGATTGCATGAATCTGGAAACAAGGCTAGCTGCATACATGATGTCAAGCCTTGTTGGTGTAAGATACAACAAACTTCCTACTAAACTTTTGTATAAAGTAGAATCCACTGTGGGACCTTCATCATTCTTGCTTAATTTTGTGCCTAAAGGGATGGGTGTTTCTGCTAGATTGCATCCTTCCATGAGAAACCATTTGATGATGTCTGCTACATACTTTTGCTGACAGACAAAAATGCCTTTGGCTGATTGATGAACCTGAATGCCTAAAAAATATTTCATTATGTCAAGATCTGTCATCTCAAACCCAGATTCCATGGCATGTTTGAAATCTGTTAGCTCTAGATTTCCTGTGTAAATCATGTCATCAACATATAAACATACAATTAGTATTTTACCGTGCTGATCTGTTTTGGTATAAAGTGTTGGTTCATTTTGACTTCTGTTGAAGCCACTTTTGATCAAGTAAGTGTCAATTCTATTGTACCAAGATCTTGGAGCTTGCTTTACGCCATACAAGGCTTTCTTCAACTGATACACTTTGGTTGGGTGCTCTTGGACTTCAAATCCAGGTGGTTGATCGACATAAACTTCTTCTTCTAAAAAACCATTCAGGAATGTTGACTTGACATCCATCTGGTATACTTGCCATTTGTGTTGTGCTGCTATGGCCAATAGAGTTCAGACAATGTCTAACCTTGCTACTGGAGAAAAAGTTTCACCATAATCAGTACCTGGTTGTTGTGAGAATCCTTTGGCAACAAGTCTTGCCTTGTGCTTTTCAATCTGTCCTTTTTCATTTAG
>JZKD02S0907770.1:552270-566408 GCA_000966675.3 Picea glauca
TGTTGCTTGCATGATGATGCCTTGAGATTTGCAGAAATTTGCAAATTCTCTGGAGTTGTATTCTCCTCCTCCATCTGACCTGAGTACTTTGAGAAATTTTCCACTCTGTTTTTCAACTTCTTCTTTGAATTATTTGAATTTTGTAAATGTTTTAGACTTGTGTCTAAGAAAATAGACCCATATTTTCCTGCTGAAATCATCAATAAACGTTAGAAAGTAAAAACTGCCACCTATTGACTCTATTTGCATTGGTCCACATAGGTCAGTGTGAACTAGTTCAAGATGTTGTTTGGCTTGATTGGAAGACTATGGAAAATTAGTTCTCTTGTGTTTTCCAAGTATGCAGGACTCACATGGGGGAATTTTCTCTTTAAAAATAGGTAGACCTTTGACCATGGAGTTTTTCTGAAGAAGACTTAGACTCTGAAATGGTAGATGTCCAAATCTTGTATGCCAAACCATTATTTCATTCAAGGTTGATGCACTCTGTGCATAAGGTTGACTCAGATTTGTAGTTCTGAGGGTAAGGGGAAACATCCTATTTGGAGTCATATAGATTTCAGAAATCAATTTTCTGTTGGGTTTTCTATCATAGATTTTGCAAGATGTTCCCTCAAAAAGTACCTTATATCCTTTTTCAATGAGCTGTCCTATAGTTAACAAGTTATGTTTCAAGTCTGGAACATGATAGACATTACATATGTCTTTCTTTACATTTTGTTTAGTAAGAATAGGAACAGTTCCTTTTCCTTGAATTTTGACTAAATGATCATTTCCAGGTGTAATATCAGATGACATTGATGAATCAATGTAGGAAAGTAATTCTTTGTTACTTGACATGTGATTGCTGCATCCATTGTCTAGCAACCAGAGGTCTTGAGGTTGTTATTCAGTTTTGTGGCATGAGAGAAACATACCTCCTGAGTTTTCTCCCTTGTGATTTGACACATGTGCTCTGCCTGAGAGATGATCTGTCTGCTTCTTCCTGCAGTCAGATTCATAATGCCCATACTTTTTTTAGTAATAGCATTGTATGCTTGATTTGTCATTTGATCTTCTCCTTCTGCCTCTTTGAGGATGGAAATTCTGATGTTGATTTTGTTGTTGATTTCTGTGACCTTGGAAATTGTGATTTGCATATTGTTGTATATTTCCTCCACTGGTATGAGAGTTACCTTGATTGGTCCCTCTTCCTCTACTTCTTTCTCTGCCTTTCCCTCTTCTGTTTGAGAACTGAGTTTGGAAGGCATTGGAGATTGACTCATCTGTGAGATGTAGTCTTGTCTCATGTGTCACCAGAGAACCAATTAGTTCATCTATTGAAAATCTTGACAGATCCTTGGATTCAAGGATGGCTGTGACAAGCATCTCAAATTTCTTGGGAAGACTTCTGAGAATTTTCTCAACGATTCGTTGATCAGTGATGGTTTCACCAATCAGTCTGATCTGGTTCATGATTCTCATGACTCTGGTCATTAAATGATCTACAGTTTCGGACTCGGTCATCCTGAGAATCTCGAATTGTGTCCACAAGGACTGCAGTTTAACTGTTTTTACCCTGTCATTTCCTTGGTAGGACGTTTTGAGGATGTCCCAGGCATGCTTGGAAGTACTAGCGCCTGTGATTTTCGAGAAAATCGAATCATCTACAGAATTTTTTATCCATAATTTCACTTTGTTTTCTTTGGTCCTCAGAGTTGCCTGGGCAATTTTCTGCGCATTTGTCATGGTAGTGAGGGAGGCTGGATCTGGTTCCACATATCCAAGATCCACTGGTTCCCAACACTCTTGTGCTTGCAAGAATGACTTCATTCGAAGAGACCAGAACTCATAGTTCTTTCCAATAAGAATTGGACCCTGAGTTGGTCCTAGGTTGCTAGATGATTCCATTTCAAAAAAAAATTGCAGAAGAAATAGAGGGAGAAATTCATATTTACCTCCAATCTCAGAAACGTCGATTTGTCGATGGCCGATGGGAGCTTATCGGGCTTCAATGGCCCTTGTTCTCCTTGCAATGTGACCATGCCCTTGAATGTTAAGGTGCTACGGGGTTTTCCCGTTCTTTGTCTTTTAAAAAAAATGCCGAAACGCGAAAAAACGCCTTTGGACAATTCAACGGTCCAGATCTTGTGTGATCTGACGGTCCACGACTTATCGGGATATCATGAATCAGGATTTCGCGAGTTCTGATGTCAAGGTTTTCTAACTCCTCGATTCCCCGATCTTCAATGTTCCGATGGCGCTATCCTATCGAGACTTTTCCCGATTACTTCGATCTGCGACACGTGTCCTCAACAGATGGACAGTCGTGATCACTCCTCGCGATTTTGCGAATGGATATGACCCGAACGTCTTGTCTCTAGGTTTCGCGAAATGTCGATGCGTTGATTGACTCCTTTGATGAGATGATGTCAGCTGGGCCCCGCAAGTGGAGGGTTCCTCCTCTCCAGATTTCGGACTTCGCGGTTTCAAAGTGCACGAAATCCTTGTCCTCAGGATTCACATTTTGCCGAATCCCGATATGCTGATGGGCCTTTCGTTGTCGAAACCTTTCCTGAGTCCCTCGATTTACGCCACGCGTCCGGAAGAGATGGACGGTTGTGATTAAACCTCGAGATATCGCGACTTGCGATCCTCTATTGACACAACTTCTCTGTCAACTTGAAACCCTGAATGTCGAAACACCGACGGTTTCCTTGATGAACAGCACTTGTCCGGTCAAATAGACGGCTGAGATCTTATCGCTGTATCGCGTATCGTGATTTTGCGAGTTGCGAAGTCCTATTGCAATGGTCTTTCAAAACCCCAAACTCCGAGATGGCGATTTGACGATGCGTTGATTTGCTGCCACCTGTCCTCTGAGATGGACGGCTGTGATCGTTTCAGGATTTAGTGATATCGCGTATCGGAGTTTTGGAGTGCAATCCTTTGCTCATCCAACTTCCGATTCACGATGTGGCGATGAGAAAAGATCGACGACTCACGATCTTTCTTGATCCAACGGTCCAGAAAAAACTCGGAATTTCACTGATCGTGAATTCTCACGACAGACTTCTAACCTTTACACCTGCGAGTCACGAAATGCCGAGATCTTGCCACATGTTTCTGGATGGACGGTCCAGATGATGTCGGGATTTCACAGGTCAAAAAAAATTCTCTGGTGCGCTTCAAATGACTAAACGTCGTGCACCTTCTTGTTGATCTAACGGACATTGGGCCTTTGAGCAAGATCTCACAACTAAAATGCTTTTGCCTTTTCCGCGCTCTCCTTGTCCCTTCTGAATTGGTTTCCCACCTCAGATCCGTTCGCAAGATGAATCTTATGGCCGCAATGGTTGATCCTTGCATTTTTGACGCGAACTTTGTCGAATTTGACGGAATTTCTCCTGTGGAAGAAAAGATTCGTGAATCTTTCAAGGATTTAAAAGAATTTCACGAATTCTTCGTTCTCTGCTTCAATCTTTGACAGATTTGAGCGAATTCCAAGAATCTTTAAACGATTTTGCCTTCTGCATGAATCTTTAACGAATTTAAGCGAAGTCTTCAAGTTCTTTAAATATTCTTTTGTTCTGCAGCTCTTCTGCATCAATCTTTGACGATTCTTAAAAAAATTACAAGAATCTTTCCTGTTTCTTCTTCTGCGTTCTCTTCGTCCATGATGTTTCGAGCGTTGTACGCTCTACTTTCTCCGCAAGTTTCTTACGACGATCTTTTGAGAGTATTACGAATAGCTCTCCAAACCTTGTGAAAAGTCTGTGTTACGTGCTCTCAAGATGCGTGTAAGCTCTGTGCTGTTAGGATCGTGTTGCTCTCCACGCTGTGTGAAGAGACTTACTGCTGAAGCTCTGATACCATGATAAATTGTGAAGCAAAGAGAAAAAACAGAGAGAAGAAAATGGAACAGTATATTTAAATGTATGAAGACATACAGAACTTAGAACTCTATTACAATGTAAGATGGTTGAGGTATATATGCTCAAGCAAGACAAAAATAGAAAGTACAACTGTCCAGTACAGCTGGCAGTGTACGGTCACACTGTTGAGGGTACAATATATTTAACAGATTCTAATAACTTCACAAAAAACATTGCAATACATTATTTTCCCTCGTTGAATATTTGAATGTTTTCCCAAGTTATGTGGGGAAATGCCAAGCATAGTTATGTAAATTTCCTCATAGTCGTATTTTCTGAGTTCTAATGAAATCAAAAGTGTAGTCTCTTTGACATTGTGATATGATAGTCTAGAATGTTGTTGAATCAAGCATTCTTACAGATTGCGAGGTGACTGTCAAAGACTATTGAAGCTCCAAAGAACAAATTTCTATTCACATATATCTTATATTGACAGCGTTTTTGAGGTTCCTTTAGTCTTGTCAAATCATAAAAATAAATCAATGCATGAGGGGGATCCATCGTTCATCCTAAAGGTGCCAAACAGACTCCCTTTGAGTCACTGTTCGAGGCCTTTTTATTGTCTAAAAATGGATATTAAGGCTGTGTTTTTCTAATGATCCTTGCTTAAATACCTTACCCGATCCCCACTCCATGGAAATCATGGAGAATATAATATCCAACATATTGCATTCACATTCGTCAGATATGATTGTCGTTTGTCTCACCAACGACACCATCCCATGGAGTCTCAGTTCCATATATTCAATCCCGCGGCAGTTTACCCGTCAAAGAGTGTCTAATTGGCTGCAGTACATTTCCGAGAAGAATGTCAAATTCTCATTCTCATAGATTCCACGGCTAGGGAAAGCCCGGTCCCGGAGGCCCTTTGTTTTTCCTGCAGTCACCTCACTATGCTCAAAATCAAGAACTATATTTTCACACGTATTCCAACCCCATTCTTCGGATTCAAACCTGTCTCGTTTTGCAACTTCATGTCCACTGAATTGTCATGTATGCTACGTAGTCGTTTAGGTATAGTGTGGTCCAGAAAGTGTTTGTTCACCACCTGTTTCAGAAGACTATATGGTGCTGGAAGCAAAGCTTTCTTAGCTGCGAGATGATCCGAGCGATTATCTAGGTTTGCCCGTACCAGTTTTGCTAGGAGGAATTGTTCTTGATATTTTAATGGAAAAAGAGGTTTCTTGGAAACTAAGGACGCAACTGCAATTGAAGCTCCATTTGTCAATGCTAAGACATATCAAAATGGTATAAGAATTTAGTAAATATGGAAATACGAATGATGTGTTTGTCAATATCAGGGGCTTTTTTATGAACGCGTGAAATGAAGTATAATGCACAATCACTAGTTCCATTCAATGCATAGTAGCGTATTGGTTTTCTTATGTTTTCATTCTAGAAACCCTATTATACATCTTAGTTTTTCATTGTAGAAACCCTATTATTCAAGACGATGGTTAATTTTAGGATTTTAAAAGGGTGAATTGGTTTATGTCACTTCTTCTCCTCGTGATTGTGCACCTTTCGTTTTCTCACTTGAATGCTTGTCACCACCAAGAATACTTTTTTTGGACTATGCCTCTTCATCTAGACAATACCCATAAGTTCTAGGCTACTAGTGAGTCACACTCCTACTCTAGTGCAACTCTAGTATACTTAGACATTTGTTAACAAATTTAACACTCAGTCATATTTAAGCATACATCCATGAACATGTGAAGCCAAGAGAAAAAGAATGAAATAGACAAGAGAAACATCGATATATGGTGGGCAAAACAATGAAATAGACAAGAGAAACATCAATATATTGTGGTATTGTGGGCGGCACAAACTATTCCTAACACCAGGTTAAGTCTTTTTTTGTGGAAGAATTACAATATGAACTACTAGATCGGTTTACAACTTGGACAGAGTCAAACAACTCACCTCACCTCACCAAGACACTCATAAAATAAGTTTTCACCAAGACTCTTTGTCCAAACCATCTCCGCAACCTCTTTCAGTGCACCTTAGACATGCCCTTGACCGCAAAATTATTGTCTTTTCACTTCTGAAAAGGTCTCAGATTTCGGTCCTATCTCACACATGCCTCCAAAAGACTTGGTTTCTAGAATTCCCAAAAATTATCACAAAAGAAGTTCACCCCACTCTGTCCACAGAGTCCACTTCAAGGCAACACAATTCCTCCCATGTGGAGCAACTTGGCTCCTAGAGGGAGCTCACCCCTCTTCATCTACACCTTCCTTGGAACCTCAAGGCTCTTCTTGCTCCCTTCCAATCTCTACCAGGTTGCTTCTCTTGGTTGTGCCCCCATGTGCCTTTATAGTAGCTTGCTCCATGCAAAATCCTCGTGTCTCTATGCACATGGGTGGGTTGATTTGTCCATTAACCAAGTTGTTCTCCTTCACTAGGCTTGGATGAGTCCTCATGTAGACGCATTTGGGTGGCTTTCCCCACTGACCCACCTAATGCCTCATTCTATCATCTCGTTGATCCACCGATCCGTTGAATCGACTCGTCATCTTGGGTGTGCACATTCCTTAGGTTAGTCAAGCTAACTTGCCTATGTGTGCCACCCATGACGTAACCAATTTTCCTTTATTGGTGGATCACCCAAGCCCTACCCTAAACTCTTCGTCAAACCATCCATTGACTGACTTGTGTTGCAAGGAAACTTCGGTGCATTTTCTCCTTGGTGAGTCTCATGTCCAAGCAACCTGAACTCTCCCCATATATGAAGACTTCATATCTTCATTTTCCCCAAGAATCATGCCTTCTCGTTTTCCTTTATTTCAGTCCAGAGTGGAAATGTGCACGCATGGATTTGGCGCCCCATGCCTTACATCCTCCACCAGCTCAATTCGTTGTCGTCCTCAGAAAAGTACACAAAATATACAATCCCCAAGTCTCTCTCAGAACTCGCACTCCTATTGCAACTATGTCTTCTGGAAACCCCAAGTTTCATGCCAATTTGTAACCCAAATTCTGCCAAAGTGGAAACCCCAAGATTCCTTGTGAGGTGGAAACCCCAACATTCGAACTTGCACTACAATCATCGACAACCTATGTAACCATCCACACTACCCTACCCAAAGTTTTGCACAAGTAACCTTCTTCTATGATGGAAAGACAACTCATCCCCAACTCTGTCTACAATGCTTAAGATGCCACTTCCCTACTTGGACGATCACTCTCTCTTTTCATTGTTGTTTCTACTGCCTCCACATATGTTGTAGCCTCAACCAAAATTCCAAAAATGTCTATATTTTGAAACTCTATGAGATTATTGTCGTGTTCATACTTCAACAAAAATTTTCATGTCTCCCCACAATTCTAGCCTCAAGTTCTGAACTGGTTAGGTAGCTAGTCCAACCGTCATGTTCACTTCTTGAAATGTGCATACCCATGCATGGATTTGTCTTTTCTGACCACATATTTCTCACTTCATATAACTCCAAAGACTATGGAAAGATTCCATTCTTGCCTCATTTCCACTGCCATCATTCGATCTTCTCCAAGGAAATCCTCAACAATTTCTATGTGTTGTGCATTGAACCTACTAGTGTATCTGTACTATGACTTCCTTATAAAATTCAGTCAATTTGTACAACAATATTAGACCTAGGAATGGTCTCCCCTAGCCTTGTGGCACTGTGAAGTCACCTGAAAAAGAATTCAATTGCAATAAATTGATTCCATTGTCCACCTCATGGCACAATTAACCAATTTTCACCAAGAACTGCATATCCATACTTCCCTTTTCCTCGCTACTTCATCACCCAACCATGTTGTTGCATCTACATCTCTATCCCTTGCATTAGTCAGTATTCACCATCAATCATGGTACACAAAAGTAAGAGAAATTACCATGCCCAAGTAATATCTTCATGTTGAAATCTGCCTATTCATACAATCCTCCAAACAAAGGAAAGTCCCAAAATCATCTCCTTTCATCAAGTTACCTCTCTACAACTCAACATCTATGATGAGTGTGGCCATTGTACTAAAAATCCTCAAATATCCCAATGAACTATCCAAAGTGTTCCAAGCGGAATGAGTCACCTCAAAGAACTTTTATGCCTTAGGCACATTCACACCAATACTTCTGCTAACTCCCACCAACAACCCTCATGAATCTTTCAGTTAACACACAAGCATACGCATGTCACAAATGTGTGTTATGCCTCCTCCAATGTATCATACCAAAGATGAGAGAATACCACACAAGTCACTTGGTTTTAATTTTTCCCATTCAAGTTGACTACCAAAAATTGTTGGTTGACTTCTCTAGTGACTCCATCCATCTCCTAGAATGGGATTTTCTATAACCTCTTTCAAGAATCCAAACTCTTGAACGATCGTTGCGGAAGTCCAATCATTGCATGGCTCAATAAATATGGATAAGGAACCAAAAACCAAGGTTCCTCACCTATCCTCTCAAAATCGATGGGTATAGAATTTACTTCACTTCACCACAACGACCAATCCAAAGTACCCCATCAAAAGAGTTAGGTATCTTACTTGAATCACCTCTATGAGTTCAACAAAATTATCCTAATTTGACCACAGGAATTGTCCAAGAAGGTCGCCCCAAGATCTTTGCATATTCTCCCAACCAAGGCATCCCAAACTACTACAATACTTATTCTAGTCTACACAACATGAGTCACCCTCAACTCCTCCCATTCTCACTGAGAAAACATACTGCACCTAAACAACCAAGTGATCTGACTTGCCTTCAAATAACTCAATGCAACACTTAGGAAATGAAAGAGTTTGAAACCAACCATACCTTTTCAATGAGATATTTGACTACAACCATGTTCTAAGTTTGTGGTATTTTACCTTTGCTTGGACAAGAAACTGGCTCTCTGCATGAACTCGCCTCAATGACCATTTGTAGCTTTACAAACCTACTATATATTTGTTGCATTACAAGGTTGAGTCCATCCGTCCACTTTAATAATTTTTTAAAGTCCCAAGCATTTCATGCAACTAAGTGAGCTCGTCTATAATGTCTTTCCATCTCCGCACCTTGATGACATCTACTTCAAGGAACCATGCATCCATAGCTCAATTGTGAAGTCATATTGCTACTAACTGACTGTTGTAACTCTACAAAGAGTCACCTCATCTGAAGGTTGCAATCAACCCACTTATTCAACAACCCAACTCAAATCAATTTCTATTTTCGGCGATGCATGACATAAAGACATCACGATGGAAACATGTCCAACTAATTTATTGTTCTAGAGATACTCTAGGTCACCCTAGGTCATCCAACACATCCAAGTGCTTCTCCTTGCTGCAACCCATAAATTCTCCCTTCAAGATCAGTTATGCGATCACCCTCTGTGTTTTCTTCTATGATTCGATCTACCATAATTCATGGAACAAATCCTACATTTATTTTTCATGCCGCATTTACCAATTATCCCAACGAATTTTGATCCTCATCTCTGAAGGTGTGCACAACCAGTTCGACACTAAATTACATTACACATCAAACCAACCAAGTCTCTACGCAAACTATCTCTGTGATCAAGTCTGCGACATGTTCTGTGATGAACTCTACCATGAGATCTGCGATCAACCATGTCTTCCAAGTGAATCATCTAACCACAAACTCTTGTCTTGGTATATACAAGGCCTATGCCTAGACCAACATCTCCACTGCATCATCAAATGAACCTCTATCTTGAGGATGTGTGACACTGTGATGTTTCTCACTTCGTTTCTTAGAACTACCAAGGATACTCCATCCATACTACACATATTCACGTAGAGCACACCCATACTCTGTTCTAGGGTATGGACGAGCCACACTCTTACTCTAGTGAAAATATTGGATACTTAAACATTTTTTAACAACTTTAACACTTATTCTTATTTAAGCATACTTCCATGAACATGAAGAAAACACTTGCGAAATAGACAAGAGAGACATAGATATATTGTTTGCAACACAAACCATGCCTAGCACCTGGCTATGTGTTTTTTATTGTGAAAAAATTACAATATAAGAACTGGAGGCTTGGTTTTCAACATGGTTATAGTCAAATGACTCACCTCACCTCACCAATACTCTATGTCTCAACTATATCCACAACCTACTACATTCCAACTTAGACCTGAACACGACCGCAAACTTATTGTCTCTTCATTTCCACAGACTTCAGAGATTTCAGTTTTGACTCACACTTGCCTCTAATAGAACTGCATTTCCATACTTCCCTAAAATCATCCCAAGATAAGTTCACCCCACTCTTTCCACCAATTCCACATGAAGGTATCCCAAGTCCTCCCATGTTGCATGATTTTTCTCCTTGAGGGAGATTTCCACTCTTCTTCTACACCTACCTCATAACCATAGAGCTCTTATTGTTTTCTTCGAAGCTCTACCAAGATACATGTCTTAGTTGTGTACCCATGTGCCTTTATAGGCATTGAATCCATGTCAATCATGTCATATCTATTTCCATGATTCATTTGAAGGTTGGGTCAACTCCTGATGTGGGTTTGTTTGGGCAGCTTGCCTAACTAACCCATCAAAAACCATGTTCCATCATCTTGCCAACCCATTGATCCATCTAACTGAATCATCATCTTGTGTGTGTCCATCCCTTAGGTGAGTCTAGCTAACTTAACTAAGTGAAACCCCCATGCCTTAGTCGATTTTCCTTCATTGGTGGAGCACCTAATCCTTGACCTCAACTCTTCATCAAACAATCCATTTTCTTACTTGTGTCGCAAGGAAACTTGGGTGGATTTTCCTCTTGTCATGTCTCACAACCAAGGAATCCCAACTCTCCCCATATATGAACAATTAATCTCTTCATTTGTACTGAGCATCCTACCTTCCCTATATCCTTTGTTGCCTTATGTGGTGGAAGTGCACACACTAGAGATTGGCACCCCAGGCCTTACAATTTTCTCTTTGTAAAATGGACTTTACAAATGAGTGGGTCGCATAAAAAAAATTCCTTTTCATTGTCATGTTTCATTTGGGGAATGGTTAGGGAAACGATATTTCTATATGATTGACTATGAGGTGGATAATCAAAGCCATAGTGATAGGTTCCTCTTCTATCATTGGTCGTTCACCACAGCTAGGTCGATGATAACATGGGATATGTACTTTAGGTAGATTTTTATCATGGCCACATTGAAATATTTAAATTCAGAGAAGATTGTTGCTAATATAGAAAGATCCATTGTGAATGATTTTATATGGCTCTGAGAGGCCAAAGGATAATTAAAGTAAAAATATGTCCTAGAATATCTTTTCTAGTGCGTATGAAAAGGCAAGAGAATATAGAATAATATTTGAAGTAAGAATCACTTGGTTTAATGAAATATATTGAGCTTGTGCAATGATAACATACATGCATTCCTGAATTTGTTACGACAACTATGAACAACAATGTTATAATTAAATAAACATTTATTGAATGTACTTTCACTTAGGCAAACAAGAAAATGGATACCTTGCACAAATTGAACACGTGAAGGGATAAATTCCACAAATTATTTATATCCCAAGTGCTTGTTTTCATAGGGCCCAATGTTGGACAGCTAAGAGGGGGGGGTGAATCATTTGTTACCGTGCTTAAACAATTATGCTTCTTTTAAACTCTTTGCTGAGACACTAATTGATGATCACAATAAAGCAGGGAAGTAAACAATGGCACACTCAACATTAGTCACACATATATGAGAAACACAGAGACAAATATTTCTTGAGGAAACCCATACAGGGTAAAAACCTCTTTTTCTTTATATGATAAATAATGGTTACAATCTTTACAGTATCATACATATGAGCACCAACTCACAATGAGGCTACAACCTTAGTTTTGCAAGTTGCAACTTGCTGAGAACACCAACTCTCTATTTCCTCTAGCACCCACTAGAAGGAAGCACCAACTCCCTGGTTTCCCTAGCACCAACTAGAAGGAAGCACCAACTCCCTGAGTGTTTCCAGCACCAACTGGATGGAAGCACCAACTTCCAATCATACAGGCACCAACCTGTATAACAAAGAAAAAGTGTTCTCCCTTGCACCTCCCAACCACCTTGAAATATAAAACTTTGCTACAGAAATTTATTACAGTGATATGGTGTTCAACGATGGCTTACAAGTCTTATCACTATTCTATTGCATTTCATTGCGCTGTCTGACTCATTGCCTTTCTACTCACATCACTTGCGCTGTCTGGTATTCTATTTTTTATGCTCTATGCCCCATCTCCATTCTCTGCACATTTCCTCTTCTGTGCTATTCAGTTGCTGCACTCTCCTCCTTCTTCACACCTGAATCACATTTACCAACAACAATCACAACAACCTCCAACAACAACAACAACAACCCCATCTCTTCTCTGTATTGTGTATTTATAGCTTCTGTGCACCTTGTGCATGCAGTGTTCGCAATGCCTCTGCATGCTGACTCTGCACCATTATCCTCCACCTCTCGAGTGCTATGTCTAATTATCATCGTGACTCTTCAGCTTCTCTGGCTATTTTCTCACGCGTTCATCATCACTGGATGTTATGTTGAGATTCCTTAGCCTCTCTGGCAGTTGAGACTCTTCGTTTTCTCTGTGAAAGTCGAGCTCACCTTCTTTGTTTTAGTTACAGGATTCCATGCTCATTCATCTGTCAATCCCTTCTAAGAATAGTCTTTCTTCATTTGGATGAAGCTTGGAGCTCTTCATGTCCTCTGGCGATCACACAGGGGTCTCTTTGAATTCTCTAGTGAACGCCATCAATGGTTTCGATTAGTTGCACTGTGCCGCGCATCAGTATCCCTTCGATCAACACTTGATCTGACGGTTCAGATTACAACCCCTATCGCGATATCAACATTATTGTTGCATTGTGTTCTTTGCCTTTTGAATTCGCGATCCTCGAAAATCTGACATGGAGCTTATCTGGACTGACTCCTTCTCTTCCTGTGACCATTCATAATTCAAGTTACTTTGTTTTTGTCTCTCCATATTGTGATTCGTGAAACTCCGACATGGATTTGAACCAACGGTCCAGATATTAACTTGTTTCAATGGCTACGATTGGATCGTGATATAGCATATCATGAAATCGGCTTTTTTGATGCATTGGTTTCTTTGCCTCTCCAAGTCGTGATCCCCGAAACTCTGATATGAGCCATAATCAACGATCTAGATTCATTCTGAATTCAATGTCTATGATTGCATCGCGATATCACGTATTGCAAAATCAGGGTTCTTGATGTCAGGTGACTTTGTCATTTCAAATTCCCGATCCCCGATACTCCATGCAGAGAATCAACGGACTAGATCTCATTCTCGATTCAATGGTTGTGATTGAATCGTGATATCGCATATCATGAAATTGGGGTTCTTGATGTCAAGTGACTTTGTCATTTCAAAGTCCCGATCCCCAACACTCCATAAAGAGATCATATCAATGGTCCAGGTCACTTCTTAACTTTAACACCTGCGATTAAATCGCGATTTCACATATCACAAAATAGGGGTTCCTGATGTCAATAATCTTTGTCATGTCCAACTTTCGATCCCCGATGCCTCTCTATTGAATGGAATCAATGGTCTAGATCAAATCTTGATCTGATGGCTCAGATTACATCGTGATTTCGCATATTGTGATTGCGCCCCCTTCTTCTTGCACTTTAAAGACCGTGCAGGTTCTCCTCGATCCAACGGTGGTCGGACCCTACGCTTGGATCTGACAGCTGAGATTTATCCTCCACTTCAGCGCACACTCTTCTTGTTTTGATTCAGATCTGACAGCCCTCATGCTGTCGAGAATTTTTTATGGGATCCAACGATCAGCAACGCTTCTCCTCCAAGCCTACACATCCTTCTTACTTGGAAGAATTTCAACTCTGCGCTAATTCCTTCTGAGCCTACGTTGTTCTTGTTTGTCTATCGATGCACATTCTGATTCTGCCATCTTCACTATTGTACTTTCCATCAATGACAAGCATACACTACTTGTTAAGTATTTTCCAACAATATCCCCCTTTGGCATTGATGGCAACTAAGGCACCCGAATTCTTTTATCCCCCTTTGACATCAATTTCAAAGAAGAGACATGCTCCCCTTGAGCTATTGCAGTAATTTTAGGAGGCATTAGATAATCAAACAATACAAATCTCCCCCTAACAAGATGGACTCTTTTAGGTGTGAAACGAAGTGACACCCAGCTTCTGTCTGAGATATT
>JZKD02S0907770.1:570990-587945 GCA_000966675.3 Picea glauca
AAACCCATACAGGGTAAAAACCTCCTTTTTCTTTATATGATAAGTAACGGTTACAATATTTACAGTATCATACATATGAGAACCAACTCATAATGAGGCTACAATCTCTGTTTTGCAAGCTTCAACTTGCTGAGAGCACCAACTCTCTGTTTTCTCTAGCACCCACTAGAAGGAAGCACCAACTCCCTGGTTTCCCTAGCACCAACTAGAAGGAAGCACCAACTCCCTGAGTGTTTCTAGCACCAACTAGATGGAAGCACCAACTTCCAATCATACATGTACCAACCTATATAACAGAGAACAAGAGTTCTCGTTGCACCTCCCAACCACCCTGAAATATAAAACTTTGCTACAGAAATTTATTACAGTGATATGGTGGTCAACGATGGATTACCTGTCTTCTCACTATTCTGTTGCATTTCATTGCTCTGTCTGACTCATTTCCTTTCTTCTCACATCACTTGTGCTCTCTGGTCTTCTGTTTTGTATGCTCTGTGCACCATCTCCATTCTCTGCACAGTTCCTCTTTTGTGCTATTCAGCTGCTGCACTCTCCTCCTTCTTCACACCTGAATCACCTTTACCAAAAACAATCACAACAACCTCCAACACCAACAACAGCCCCATATCTTTTTTGTACCGTGTATTTATAGATTTTGTGCACCTTGTGCATGCAGTGTTTGCAATGCCTCTGCATGATGAATCTGCACCGTTATCCTCCACCTCTTGAGTGCTCTGTCTGATTATCATCGTGACTCTTCAACTTCTCTAGGCATTTTCCCATGCGTTCAACATCACTAGATGTTATGTTGAGATTCCTCAGCCTCTCTGGCAGTTGAGACTCTTCACTTTCTCTGTGACAGTCAAGTTCACCTTCTCTGTTTTAGTTACAGGCTTCCATGCTCATCCATCTGTCAATCCCTTCTAAGAATAGTCTTTCTTCATTTGGACAAAGCTTTGAGCTCTTCATCTCCTCTGCCGATCACACAGGGGTCTCTTTGAATTCTCTAGTGGACACCATCAATGGTTTCTATTAGTTTCACTGTGTCACGCATCAGTAACCCTTCGATCAACACTTGATCTGACGGTTTAGATTACATCGCGATTTCACCTATCATGATATCAACATTCTTGTTGCATTGTGTTCTTTTCCTTTTGAATTTGCTATCCCCGAAACTCCAACATGGAGATTATCTAGACTGACTCCTTCTCTTCCCGTGACCATGGGCTATGGCCACAGCCTTATGAATAAGTTGCTTTCACGATTTCGCATATCGCAAATTCGTAATTCAAGTTTCTTTGTTTTTGTCTCTCCATATTGCGATTCGCAAAAATCTGACATGGAGTTGAACCAACGGTCCAGATATGAACTTGTTTCAACGGCTACGATTTGATCGCAATATTTCATATCGTGAAATCGACATTTTTGATGCATTGGTTTCTTTGCCTCTCCAAGTTGCGATCCCCGAAACTCCGATACGAGCCATAATCAATGGTCTAGATTCATTCTCGATTCAATGGTTGTGATTGCATCGCGATATCGCATATCGCAAAATCGGGGTTCTTGATGTCAGGTGACTTTGTCATTTCAAAGTCTCGATCCCTGATACTCCATGTAGAGAATCAACGGTCCAGATCCCATTCTCGATTCAATGGATGTGATTGAATCGCGATATCACATATCGTGAAATCGGGGTTCTTGATGTCAAGTGACTTTTTCATTTCAAAGTCCCAATCCCCGACACTCCATAAAGAGATCATATCAACGGTCCAGGTCACTTCTTAACTTTAACAGCTGCGATTAAATCTCTATTTCGCATATCGCAAAATCGGGGTTCCTGATGTCAATAATCTTTGTCATGTCCAACTCCCGATCCCTGATGTCTCCCTATTGACTGGAATCAACGGTCCATATCAAGGCTTGATCTGACGGCTCATATTACATCGTGATTTCACATATTTTCATTACACCCCCTTCTTCTTGCACTTTAAAGACCGTGCAGGTTCTCCTCGATCCAACGGTGGTCGGACCCTGCGCTCGGATCTGAAGGCTGAGATCTATCCTCCACTTCAGTGCGCCCTATTCTTGTTTTTATTTAGATCCGATAGCCCTCATGTTGTCAGGAATTTTGGATGGGATCCAACGATTAGCAACGCTTCTCCTCCAAGCCTACACATCCTTCTTACTTGGAAGAATTTCAACTCTGTGCTAATTCCTCCTGAGCCTACGTTGTTCCTGTTTGTCCATCGATGCACATTCTGATTCTGCCATCTTCACTATTGTACTTTCCATCAATGACAAGCATACACTACCTGTTAAGTATTTGCCAACACCCAATTCTAATATAGACCTCAATGGTATGTATAATAACTAGGGGAAGGAATAAGAGGATAACATCTCACTAATTATTTTGTACCATGAAATTTGTTTCTCATATACACGTTACCCAATTTCTATGGAATTTTAATAAATTTTTATCCAAGGACTAGTGTGGTACTTTAAACATTGTAAAAAAATCAATGGGAACAAATATAGAGTAATAAATCAATGTGGTACTGTCTCATGAGAAAAATTTACATTGAAATCCCACACTTGCAAGGCCTATGTTCGATGGCTAAATAATCATGAATGGATATTGTTGGCTTCAACTCATCTGGGCATCGGCTCTAAGACCCAAGGTTCAGGTTAACTATGACCAACAATCCCACAAGACACCGGCCCTTTTGGCATAACCTGCTTGCGTAAATGAAGTCTCACCTGAGGTCTCTATTGGGGATGCAAGAACCATGCTTCTGCAGTATTAAGGGAAAGTGAGGAGGATACCCAAGTCATTGTTCCTTTTTTTAGCTTATGTATGTTCTCAATTATTGCATAGATTATCGCAGTCATTCATGAATATTGCAGCATAATAAATCAATAAAATAAATATAGTCTGTGAAGCATCATACATAAACACACATAGACAAATAAGGAATTCCAGATACAATATTCTCTTTAGTCTCTTTCCTTATTCATATTATCAAATTATTATAGTAATGACTCTTACATAATCTCAAGATCATTGTTTATCCTCTCACTCTTTAGAAAAACTCATTCTCACCCCACCCATTACATATTTATACCCAAAATCTAGGTCTTAAATCCCTATTTGATCTATTCCAAAATATCATATTACAGTGCATGGAATGGCCAACTTTTGTTAACTAGTTGTTTACTTTCTTTTTCTTTTCACCCTTTATAGAATTTTTTTTCATTCTTCTATTTCTAGAAAGGAACATTGTCATCCTTTATGCTTTCTCCTTTCACTGGTTGTATTTATTCTCCTTTCTATGTTTTGTATTCATCATGTGCACTTCCCTTCCTTATGCTCCCTTTCTTTTGTTCATGTTCTTCTACACCCTTTCTTTTGTGCACTTTATTCCTTTTGTGCCCTTACTTCCTTTTGCACCCTTTCTTCATTATGTACGCTTACCTCCTTTTGTTCCCTTTCTTCTCCCAAAATTGCATCCAAAAGTTCATGTCTGAAAAGATCCAACACTCACCTGTGGATCGTCCCATGCCACTCATGCCTGTTTTCTATTCTTCCACTCTGCAATGAATTGTTGTGAGATAGACTTAGAGGCCTCTACATTTGTGACAATTGTGACCTCATGTGTTGTTATATTTTCCTTGGCCTACGCAGTCAAGTCCATGAGTTTGTTATGTATTTACACCATGGCTTCTTTGACCTTACCTTGTAGAGTGGCCAATTATTCAATAATCATGACCGCTTCTTCTTGCCTGGGTCCAAGTCTCTACTGAAGTACCTTATTCTTGTCCCTCACTCTCTCCACTTCAACATATGCTTGTCATTGAGAAAAAATGGATGTCATTCACTCAAATGATGGTAATTTTGTCTTCTTATATAGTGCCTCATTGGCATTTCCTTTTTCTTCTCGCAATTTGGCATCTACGACCTTCATCTCAGGATCGTCGATGAGCTCTTCCCACACTTTGACAATTTCTTCGCAACTTTTTGTGAATTCTTCTTATAATTTATAATATTGTAAATTGTTCTTGTTGTCATCCTCATTCTACCTTCACGCACCTTAGGGGGCATGCTCAATGTGCTCTTCATTTGTAGATCCTAGACCTATTCCCTCAATCCCTTCACGACAACACCAATTTTCTCCAAGTGTTCCTCCATAGTTGCCTCAATGACCATAGGAACTTTTGGTAATATATTTCATATCTTTTGGACAACATCTTGCATATTTTGTACCATAGCCTCCACTTCCTCCTTTTCATACAGTGCATTCATGGCCCTTCCCTTTTCCCCCTCGTTATTCTCGATAACCTCCTCTATGCAGCCTTTAATGTCCTTCTTTTTTGAAGGGATATCTCATATTGTGTTTCTACTTGGGTAGTTTATTCTCTTATTCTGTCCAAGTATTAGTGTGTTGCATCTCCTCTATGCTATATTTCCTGCATAAATTCTACCTGTTGTTCCTCTACCCTTTGGATGGGTAGTTTAGAGACAACGATACTAAGTTGGCCCGATGTTGTAATTTGTTCCTACAGTTCTCCTAGTGGAAACTTAAGCAAAAATTCCTCAATATGTATAGTTTTATTCTCCCCTAAGGTTTTTGTTAGGGTCCATCCCATGACCCTTGGTCTTTCCTGATGCTTGTTGTTTCTAAGAGTTGTTGAAGGAGTCTCAACTGATCCTGGACCTTCTTCTATTGGTCCTTGTTCTTTGGTGTAGCTTCCTCCAAAATTTCCTCAGTGGAATCCCATATGAGGTTCCCAATCTAATCCATATCATTATCGGTAAAAATATAAAACGAGGCTTGTTGTTACATCTTATCTTTCTCTTGCACCCATCCTGTCTGTTATGGTTCCTTATTTTTTCCTTTCAGTCCAAGTTCAAGGACTTTATATTGACCAGGGATCTTGTTTGTGTCATTCAATGAATCCTCTTCTTCTTCACTATTGTTTTTTTCCTCATCCTCTTATGAGGGCTCTCATTTTTCTATTGGATTCTTCTAGTTGTCCTCCGAGTCACTAATTATTAAGTTCCCGTCTTCAAATGTGAATCGATAGCTGGTTGGGAACTCTTGTCACGAAGGATCCTTTTTGTATTGAACATATATATGCTTCATGCCAGCTTGAAAGCATGTGACTTCCCTATAGGCAATAATTGCTCCATATGGAATGCATTGTGTTGTGTCTACTACATTCGTAATGAGCTACAAGTAGGTGTAAAAAGCTGTGTTGGTGTAATTTTTTCGACTCTTGATGGTGGAGTGCCACAAGTTGGCATACATAACATCCAAAGGGTTGTGACATGAAGCATGGGCACATTGGTAATATACGGGCTCCTACTGCCCAATTAGCGCAATGAAAATAACTTACCATGCATAGTGAAATTTCATGCCCTTCTCATGGGCCTCGGTGCAATCCTGCAAAAATTGGTTAATGAGAAATGTCATTGATTTCATATGAATTCCTTCACTGCATTTATCTGCAACTAATATGACTATTGTTGGTACCTTGTCTCTATGAAATTTGCACAGAAGTTTCAAGGACAAAAACTGCATTGTAAACCTAACCTCTTTGTCACTGATTCTCTTCACATCCAGACCCCTTTTTCCTATGAATGTGTCATAATTGTATGTTGTGGCCTCAGAGAGGGATTGCTCTCCCATTTTGTGGAATAGTAAGGATGCACAGTCGCCTACTTTTCTCAACCCTGTGATACATGCAATTAGCTCAGTATCAATTGAGACTGGGGGATCTAGCCAAAGTATCCCCAATGGGAGAAACTGAGAAATACCTTTCCACATGCATTGATTTCAATACTTCTTCTTAAATGTGGAATTTTGAATAACTTAACTTTCCCGACTTTCTCCAAGCCTCACACCCATTCTTGGGATTCGACCTGAATTTATCTTGTGTCAGGGTCGATCTTTGTTCATAAATACTAATTCCTAGCTAGCTCATGGAATTTATACATATCAATGATATCGTGATCCATAAATTTCAAATTGGCCACCTTTTAGAGTATGTCTTCATCACTATTGACACCCTTCAATATTGTTGCTATTAGAAATGGATAATTGGAATTCACTAGTATGGTTATTGGGGGTGTGTCATCCTTCATTGGAGATAAATAATCTCTATGAAAAATTGTTGGTGGCACCAGGGTAAAAGTTTCGACCACCTCCTTGACCTACACATCTACTAGTTGCTTTGATTTTTTCTTTTTTGCTGCAGAAAATCCTCTCATCTTTTGTGGTACGATTACCTCTATATGCTAGACTAGTGGAAGAGCATTGTGTGTCTATGTAGTTTTCTTAATATTTCTCTAGTAATTCAACTCTTGTTCACTTCTTTTTGCATGCTACAATGCCATAAAGTTTCTTTCCCTCTTGGTTTTTTTTTCATTCATTCTAAGAATACCTGTCTCATCCTACCTTAACTACCTTGTTCAATCTGGTGTCGTAGTTGGTGACCTGGTAACTAAATGCTCCTTAATTGAAATTTTTTCCTTATGATTATCCTTTCGTACTCATGATATGTTCATGATTTCTGACAGATTTCCTGATTTAATGATTATACAACAGTTTTATGACCTATCACGTCATCTTCCTAATAGTCATTTAGTGCTTGACTACTTTTAACGGTCTTTGTCATTGCCAACCGAAACAATAGTTCTTCATTGTTCCAGTTGTAGGTTTCTCATTTAGGCATGTCTGTATCTTATCTTTGATCTTTTCATAGTGTTATCATCATGTGTGATGATTAGCTCAGCTACACAAGTTATGATACCTTTGTATTTCAACACTCTTTTTCTTTTCATGTCGCTAATTTTTATTTCTTTTCTATCATTATTCTACTTTTTATTTGGTTTTTCTTGTTTTTCTTGATACTATGGTAGACTTAATACAATACAAGGGTTTTGGCGCAATCCATGTTACTGCGCAGATAGTCAACTATCTCTATAGAGTTTCAGTCAAATTTCGTTGACCATTCCTTCCAAGATTTGTCCATCAAAGGTTTCCAGCCACACAACACCTGTGTTGGTTATCTATTGGATCACATAGGGATCTAACCAGTGCATGAGTAACTTCCTTGGATGCAGAAGATACTTGCTGTCATAGAGTATTACCAAATAGTCGACTTGAAATTTTTTGGGTTTAATCTGGCGATCATGCCATGCTTTCTCTATGGTTTTTTGTACCTCCTGATGGAACCCTCCAATAAACAATTGTTCCTTAAGTTGAACTAGTTGTGCCAATATCTCCTCTTTTGCATGAGTATCATAGATCTTAGTGATTATTACAGTGCGTTGAATAGGTAGAATGAAGTCAATCAGCATCACTGCTTCACGTCCATAGATCAACTAGAATGGTGTCTTCCCTGTCAACTTCTTACTTGTAGTTATGCATGCCCATAGTACTGGAAGGATGCATAAGTCCCAACATATCTCCCTAAATTATATATATTTGTCAAATAATTATCCAATATCTTATTAAAATCTCCCATTATTCCATTGTCCTGAGCATGATATGGTGTACTCTTTTTATGAGGAATCTGAAAATCTTTTGTCAATGTTGCAATTGTTTTGTTCAGAAAATGCGTACCTTGATCACTAAATAATATGCATCGACATCCAAACCTTGTGACTACATTCTCAAATAAAAACCATGTAGCAGTCTTTGCAGTGCTACTTCCACCCACTTGGTCAAGTACTCTATCGCAATGGCGATATATCTTTCCCTTGATCTCCTTCCTTGAGGTTCGATCAGAGGTACAAAGTCAATGGCCCACTTATCGAATCCTTGTACCGTAAATTTTGGTTTTAATGACATTTCATCTCTCCTAGATGGTTTTCCCACTCTTTGACATCCATTGTAGGAATGAAAATACTCCTTCACATCTTTGTGCAATGTAGGCCACCAAAGCCTTGCACATAAAATGTTTTGTGTTATTGATTTTCTTGTCTAATGTCCTCCAGAAATTCCATTGTGTTCTTCCTGTAATATCATCGACCTTTCATGTGCCAGTACACAACATGTCAATATTCTATCTTCCCCTAACTTATACAAGTTCCCTGCAATCAACTGATAATCTGCTTCTTTCACCCCCAATTATTTATTCAGTGAAACTTTCATCTTGGATGGGGCCATGCATGTACTTAGAAATTCCACAATGTTTGCAAAGTTATCATCCACCATCCTTATTGCAAATAAATATGCATCTATGAAATTATCATCTATATGACCTGCATCCTCTCATGTTAATATGCATGAGAGATGATCTAGTCCTGCATTCATATTATCTAGATTACATACATCCTCTCATGTCAATATGCATGAGAGATGATATAGTTCAACATTCATATTTCCTTGTTTTACTATGACCTCAAAGTCATATTCCTGAAATAATAACATGCATATTCATCTTATTCCTCTTAATATGGGTTTGTTGACTAAGTACTTTTAGGAAAAATGGTATGTATACATCTTGAAGTGGGACCCAAATAAGTAGTGCATCAACGTTTGTAGCGCATAAACCATTTCCAATCCTTTCTTCTCGATAGTGGTATAATTCTTTTCAGATGTAGATAATTTCCTACTGGAAAACACTATTATCTAATCGATGTCCCCTTCGTTGGCTTGTGAAAGTACTACATCCAATGCTATGGATGATGAATCTACATGTACACGGAACTCCTTGTTCCACCATGGAAAGAAAAAAATGAGTGTGGTTACCAGTTTTTGTTTCAAAGTGTCCATCTCCTTATGGTAGTCCTCATTCTGTTGAAACTTAGCTTCCTTCTTTAGTATATTTTCCATGGGTGTTGTAATCTACGCATATCCTTTGATAAATTTCTAGTAATATAATGTATGACCCAAAGTTTCACTTAGTTTTTTTACTGATGTCACATGTTCCAAGACCATAATTACTACGATATTTGTTAGATCAGGAAATAGTCCCTGTTAGCATACTACATGTCCTAGAAGAATTCCAAATGGTGTGCAAAATATACACTTTTTTAAGTTCAATGAAATTTGACACTATTTCCATCGATCTAACATGAGTCAACAAACTACTATATGATATTGAAGTAAACTGAAAACTATCCAATTATCCAAGTAAAATTATAGAAATTTATGGATGAACTCCTTGAATGTTGCCACTACTACTCTAGAAAACACTGCAGTGTAATTCTTTAATCCAAATGGCATCATCATATATTGATAAGTACCCCAATCCATCGCAAAATTGGTTTTGTGTCTATCTTCCTGTGCAATTCTTATCTTATGGTACCCAGAGAATCCACCTGTAAATGAATAAGTTTCTTGACCTACTACGTTCTCCATTACTTCATATGTGAATCGTGTTGGGAATGGATCATGTAAGTATGCATCATTCGACATCCTTAGTTCCACACATATTCTAATCCTTCTTGTCTTATTCGACTAGTTCAATAATACTTTCATATTTCATGCTCTCTATTTCATCCTTGACCTTCTCCTTATACCTCTGGTTTATCCTGTAAAGTCTTTGTCGTATTGGCTTAGCTCCAAGTTTTATTGGGATCTTCATCTTGCCTAAGTCCCCCTCTATCCCCTTCATCTCTGAGAATGTTGTTGGAAATAACTCATGACATTATAACAATAATTCTGCAACCTTCTAAATTGTTTCATCATTCCAATAATATCCTATCTGCTTGAACTTAGGGTTCTCCATTGTCCCAATGTTGACCTTCCTCATATTGATAGGTTGTGTGTACATAGTGCATGCAATTTTTTTTCCTTAAGACGCTCATGTTCATTTTGTCTCAGGTATTTTTACATTCTTGGGATCCTCATACTCATATTATTCCTTCGTCACGATATAGCATTTCAATAGATTATGGATGATTAGCTTGTCTTGATGTGTTCTTCTTATGGGTGCTACTTTCATCATCTCTGCCTTCGAGAAGATATCTGTTCGAATGTCCTATAGTTATTGCTATATGGAAGGAGACTCATGTTCAAAATTTAACGTGAATTCAAATATTCATAGACCAATTATTTACAACTTCTTTTCTCCCTATGCATCTCCAATTATTTGGTATGGTATCCAACGTGTGTATGAATATGTGCGTCCACTCTATTTAGGATATCGAGCACCAAAAATCCCTACAAATTTCCACGTGACCTGTTGGGTCGATTTCTCCTGTGTATTTTTGTGTATTTTCATCTTCCTCAGGGCCAAATCATATCCACATTAGTGTAATGCATTGTTCCCAGTCTTTCATTTCCTTTTTATGTGCAACCCGCCATCTAGTTAGAGTTGTTTTTAATAAAATGTCCATAGCTAACAATCTATGTTGTTCGGGTACCTATAACCCAAATTATTTTATGAATATTCCAAGCTCATTTATTCCATTATAACTGGGTGGGTCACATAGCTCCATTCAAATCAAGTGAAAATATCGGTTTATCCATGCACATCATCTATTTGACACCTCATGCAACCTCTACTACCAATTTTCCATATCAGATTTATAATTTGATGCGCATGAAATAACACTTCTCCAAATCAATGTGCCATCCATTGTTGGATCAACATAATCCCCCATACACACACTCATATTTTACAAGTGTTCAATGTCCTTCCCTCTTGTGGGATCTATATATCACTTTCCTTCTAATGGGCCCAAAGGTGTAGTGACTTTCAGATTCCCAACCTCAAATATCGTCGCTCTCTTTTTCAAGTTAATAGTTTCTTGGTTAATGACCACCCATTCCAATCCATCAATGATGGATATAGTTTAATATTATCTACTATATCAATAAATTCAAATTTTTCCATGTTACACACACCATCTATCTTCATAGATACTCCTGTCAATCTCCCAATCGGGACTATCTTATGTTGATTCACGAGAATTAAATGAAAATGACACCATACTAGCTTAGGTTCTCCCATAATCTCCCATTTATACTTAAGTATCACATTCACATCATATCCTAATTCTAAAATAACATTATCCACATCGTACTCTCCAATATGTGGATTGAACCTGAATTCTTTGTTGGTTCTCTTCCTACGCAGTACCTGGTTTACCATTATTTTTGGGACAAGGGTGTCCCTTCCTTTTGTGCAGTGATCAATAATGTTATATAACATACTTAGCACAATTCTATCCATCATTAGTTCTACAAAAATCCTTATGAACTCCATTAGTGTACTTACCTGCGCACTTTACTTCTCTGGTCCCGCTAGATCTTTTATATGAGGTAGCGATGATGTTGATGCTCCCCCATTTGGTCTAGATATTTCCTTTCTTGATCTTTCATACATGTCTTTCTCCTGTTGTGGATTGAATCATGGTATAGGCCCTGTCTACTTCCTTATCCACTACTCTTTCTGGTTTCATTGAGTTTCCATATCAATGCTTGTTCTAGCTCCTCCACATGTAACGACTGTTATTTTTGGTCCTTCATTGCATATTTTGGACGATATCATCTGTACATTCAGATTCATATTCTGAATTGGGTTTTATCTGGCTTTCCATTTCATACATGGTTAGGGACATTCCTCTGTCTCATAATCCATGGTATGAAATAAGAGCATGACATACATGGATTTTGGAAATTGCGGGCTAAGTGTTCAGGATGATTATAGTTATAACAAATAATCAGTATGCATCCTCCTCTACAAAAATTCCCTCTACCACAACCTCTATGAAAATTTCCTTTTCTCCCATGATTGAACCCTCTCTGATTGTTATATTGTGCACTACATCCCTTTGCATATGTGTTCTAGTCTTCGATCGTATACATATCCAATGTGCAATCCCTTAGTAGTTTGAATGTGTGACAATCCTTCTCTTCATGTCCTATCGACTTTGAAAAATTGCAAAACAATTTCTTGGGTATTCTTTGATACTTCTATATTAATGGAAATTGAGTGGGGTGATGGCCCCATTTCTTATATATTTCGCAGTATCCCCCATGTGGTAGTGGATTTGGCACTCTAACTACTAGATATTGTACGAATGTTGGGCTTTTATCGTTGTGATGGCCCTTTGTCCTGCATTTGATACAAAAAAATTGTTATTGTTTCTCCCTTCCTTTGTTAAGCTCAACCATCTGAATTGTCAATGCAATAAACTATGTTTGAACCTGTGCCATCCCTCCATTATCTCCTATCAGAGATTCCTCTAGTTTCATTTCAATATCCAGAGCCTCGAGATGTGACATAACCTTCTATTTAATCAGGGACCTTCGAATGTGTGGTAGAAGTTTAGAAATAAAAAACTCTTTATGTTATTGATATAGGATATGGAAATTCAATCTCCCCATCACATCCTTAAAGAATTGATCAAAATCCCACAAGGACTATGTTTGTACCTGATTTATCTCTTTTATCTCTGTGATGTAGTGTGATTTTGATTTTGGATTTTTGAACTCCATTAATAGTGTTTTCTTTATCTCTACCATGGTCCTCGTCTGTCCTGTAGGCATAGTTCTTTGTAACTTCATATACCATACTAGCGCACGACCTCTAAATGTTGTTGCTAACTTTGAAATTTTTATGGTATCATCGTGTATGCTTTTGGAAGACCAAATTATTTCTTACACAAACAAGTCTTGTTCTCGATTCTCTTACACCACTCCCTTGAATTTAGGAAGTCTAAGAGTATTATATACTCCATCCATGTTGTCTTGTGTAGTCCCTTTTCTTGGTTATGTTGTTGGACTTGGATTTTGAGTTTAACTCTATGCACTGCTCCCACTATTTTGATTGCTTCTACTCTATACTCCTCGACTAACTATGGTGGATTTTGACAAGTATTCAAATGTTATCTCTGATTTTGGTGATGCACATGTGGTTGTGGATTCAACACAAGATCATGTGTGAGTATGTATTACTAGCTCTTCTATTACAGGACTAGACTGAAACCACCTTTGTTATCCTTCTATATATGGTATCTCAATGATTTGGAATAGTGTGTAAGGTTCTATTTCCTTTGGTTCACTATGTTTCTCTTATCTCCTAGCCAAAGAATTTTTCCTCTTGCACCTTCTTCCCCAACACAACTCTCCAAAATCTTATTCTTCCTATGGTAGCCTTCTTACATCCTCAGTCCCTTCCTTCCTTGTTCATTGCTTCCTTCTCTCAGACGATCCCATATCATCCTTTGACCCACCCTATGTGCACAAAGCCCTTTTAGCTATTAGAATTCATTATCATAATGTGTTTTTCACATAAAAATTTTTTTATCCACGCATTCAATGATTGTAGGAACGTCTAGCATGGGCCTTTGAAAAAATATCTTTCTACAACATTGTGTGAGTGAATGCAATCGACTACAAATTCTGTAACATAACCCCCTAGTATACTATCTAACAAAAAATCAATTTCTTGAGTAGTTGAGTTGGATACCAAATTCATTTGTGTTACCAATTTAGGAGTCCAACTCTTTGGTGTTGTAGCACTAAACCTTCATGTCTTCTCTATCAACCTCTCAATCCACTTGGCCAGAATTTTTGGAAATTCACCAAAGAAACTTTGATGTAGATATGTGAACACATACCTTTTCTTCAATAGATTGTCACTCATATGAGGGTTCTTATTTTCTTGTCCCTTGAATTCTTTTTCTTTTCATTCCAAATAGTTTTTAATATCCTTCTTAGTTGGCCTCCAAAACCTCCCCTTGGTCGCAATGTACCGGTCTCGTCAATGAAACAAATTCTTGTCTTAAAATGACCTGCGCATAGGCTTTAAGACCCAAGGTCCAGGTTAACTATGACCAAAAAACCCACAAGGCATTGTACCTTTCATAATCACCTAAGTGCGTAGATGAAGTATCAATCGACGTATCTATTTGGGCTGCAAGAACCAGACTTTTGCAGTAGTTAGGGAAAGGGAGCAAGATACCCAAGTCAATGTTCCTTCATTTAGCTTATGTATGTTCTCAATTATTACATATATTATCATATTAATTTGTGAATATTGAATAATAACCAATCCATAAACTAAAACTATTATGCAAAGAATCATTCATAAACACACACAGACAAGTAAATAACACAAGATACAAGATTCTCTTGAAACTCTTTCTTTATTCATCTTATCAACTTATTACATTCATGAATATTGCATAATATCAACGTCATTGTTCAACCTCTCTCTCTTCATATAGACCCATTCTCACCCCTCCCATTACATATTTATACCCAAAATCGAGGGATTAAATCCCTATTCTATCTGTCCCAAAATATCTTGTTACAATGCATGGCATGACCAACTTTAGTTACCTAGTTGTTTTCTTTCTTCTATTCTTCTCCCTTTATACAAATTTTATGTTGTTCTTCTATTTTTGGAAAGGTGTATTGTCGTCCTTTGCACTTTCTCCTCTTTCTCTCTTTCCTTATTCTTTTGTTTATGTGTTGTCTTTGCCCTGCATGCTTCCCTTTATTATACGCCCTTTCTTCTGCACAATTTATTCCTACTCAATTCTTATCTTATGGTACCCAGAGAATCCATCTGTAAATCAATAAGTTTCTAGACCTCCTATGTTCTCCATTACTTCATCTATGAATGCTGTTGGGAATGGATCATGTAAGTATGTGTCTTTCAACATCCTTGGGTCCACACATATTATAATCATTTATGTATTCTTGTCCCGCACCACCATTGGGATAATCCATTTGGATTCTTTGACTAGTTCAATGATACTTTCATCTTGCATCCTCTCTATTTCATCCATGACCTTTTCCTTAAACCTCAGGTTTAACATGTAAAGAAACTGTTTTTTTCTTGTGCACATATGTAGATTTTTCTATAAACTATTAATTAGGAGAAGCCATTAGTAGCCATCTTTCTGGAGGCTCATTTTCCTGTACATTTGAGGTGGTACAATTTGAAACTCAAATAGGATCAAGATAAAGTAGCTATAGAGGTTCACCATGGTAAACAAATACTCATTTCATGGGTTCTGATACAAGGAACTACCCCTAAGGTGTTTCCTCTAGGAATAAATTATCTATTAATATGTCATTCACAGGGGGGTAGTCTAAAAGACTCTCCCTCAAATGGTTGGTAAAGTTGGAAAATATTGATGTAATTATGATTCAAAAAAATATGGGGAAAGGAGACCCTTTTGTCCTTGACCTAAAGAATATCTAGAGTGGCTAGGATTTCTACAGTTTGGATTTAGATGGTTTCTTTGGTGGCACAATTACTAGAATGAATAAAAATATTACATTATTCAATTATTATGTTGCATGCTCATGTCTTTGTATATTTGTACATGGTAAGATTATGGGATAATATATGGCCTTTCTCAGTGTAAGAACCCCAATTGTTATGACTGCAAGCGAAGAAAAAAGTGCAATTTTAATTTTTACTTTTATTTTTTTAAAGAAGGCAACAACGACAATAGTTGGACCACACAACCTGATGATGAACACACACATGCACATCAGGAAACGGAAAAACATGACTCAACGCACTAGCAAAATGAACAATTGGGCGAAAAATGTGTAAACCAAAGAAGGAAATATGTACCCGCCTGACAGAAACATGACAACGCCTACAAGCTAAGGAAAACATCGAAAATCCTGACAGAACGGCCTCGGCGACCAGTACTAAAACCTCCATGGTGTGCAAACCAAATGCATGAAGGCATTACAACCCAAACACCAACAACAACTAAAATGAACAACCACCCACAACGGGTAGCACAAACTCCGGCCAGGTTATCATTCACCTATATTCGTTTGGGCACATGATGATCACCTCATCAGGAATCATGTCGTCACCATGTGATAGGTGTGACAAAAACCATGGCACAAAAATATAATTGGACCCTCAACACACAATGAATTCGACGCTCTAGGAGATCAATTTAACTATCTAAACACCTGACAACTAACCCTAGCCCCCAATCGACAAGTCAACAAGACGACTATGAGACAAGGAGATTTGAATACTATAAAAGTCATACTTATCATTAGATTTCTAGAACCACATAAGTCATGCATTATGTAAGCTGATCCTTCTTTACCATTGATGGGATAACTACTTGTTTTGGTTTGCACTGCAAAGGAGAATTAGTATAAGCATTTAACATGATCATTAATAACACTAGTGTAATGAGGAGAGTGATGATGAATTACACCATGTTCGCATAGTGAGAAGTATATTCTCTAGTATGTACTGGTTATTCCCTCATGATGCCTTGCCTACCTCAATCTTTACATATTACAAATTTTATTCAACAACAGTTCATTGTAACCAATTCCAATTTCAAATGTTAGAGCTATATTCAACAATAGTTCAATGTAACTAAATCCAAATCAAAAAGTTTATTGTGCCTATATTCAAAATTCCATTGTAACTATATTTGTCTCAGTGCAACAAATATCGATTTAACAATCACAAACAACCATTAACTTTAAGTATTAAACATTAACTTTAACATTAATTATTTAACAATCTCATGTAAGAATTCACTTTAAATATTAAACGTTAATTTTAAACATTATTGAATTAACAATCTCAAGTAATCATTAACTTTAAATAGTAAACATTAACTTTTAACACTATTGATTTAACAATCACATATATCGCTGCCCCTAAAAGGAAACGTTGCCATAAACATAAAACACAGATATATAATCAACTAACAACACAGATATAAAATTAATAGCAGTTAACACAATCATAAATGTAATAAATTCATAGTCTAGGAATGGTAAGTTCACAGTCTAAATCAATCACACTACAGAAGTCAATAGTAATTGGAATCAATGTCAAGAATCATTACATTCATTATTTGTTCTTCATCAATCAATTGTAATGACCCTTTTCTTATTCCTGTAAATAATCTCATAAATAATCTGAAACACTAGCTAAATTATAATTAATTATGATATAACCTTAAATTGATTACAAGTTATTAATTA
>JZKD02S0907770.1:596482-625953 GCA_000966675.3 Picea glauca
TGGATAAGGTTTGGTGAGGGGGAAAGGTTCGAGAGGGGATGGAGGCATAAGGAAGGGGAGTATGGATTTTGAGGGGATGGTCATTCATTCAGGGTTTTTACGAGAGGAGATTTTGTGGGGAGCTTGGGGACTGATTGAGCAGTGGGGATTTACCGTGCACACCGTGGCTGAGAGGTTTGGGCACGGAGGGCTAGGACATCCGTATATGTCCTAGGGCCAGGCGCACTGGTCGGTAGGGTGGCCGGTTTGGGAGTGTTGAAGCTGAAGGTTCAAGCTGCTGCAAGCGGAAGTTCAAGCGAAGGTTCAAGCTTAGCATTAGTGACAGGTATTTTCAAAATTATGAAGTGTTTACTCAATTTTAAATTGTATGCAAATTATTATGTAGATTTATATTGTTATGCAAAGTGTGTTATGTAAAAATGTTATGTTATTTATAAAAATCTTGGAATGAATATGCTGGAATAAACAAATTTTTAGTTTTTTTTTTAAATTCCGCTCTGTTGTAATTTATAGTAGCTTAAATGAAATCTTGGTTGTTACATCAATTCACTGTGTTTTAATATAGCAATTTCGTTGTGTTTGTTATAATAAATCGCAGACAATACAAGGGTAAATTCGCAGTAAATAAAAGGTTAAAATAGCAACCAATATATGGGTAAAAATGTAGGTACACCATGAATTTCACTGTCATTAAAGAGGTAAAATTGTAGGCTATTAAAGACTCAATTCTCAGCCAAAAGATAGGTAAATCCATAGTCAATACTGCTAATAATCGCAGTCGAGTCATTAAAGTGAATGCAAACTTCTTAAAACAAACGCAGGCACATCAGTAACATCATGGTCAATGCACAACAAATTCACACCCTCTATATTAAGTGGGTGCAGACTTGTCCAAACAAAACGCAGGCACACATAAAATCGTAGATAAAAATGTTAATGCTATCATATAAATCCATGAAACCGCAGGGTAATAAATGAAGTGGATGTGTAATAATATAAATATAAAATTGCATTGTTATATCGCCAAGTAAAATCAAGTTGGATGTTGGGTAAAACACCCATACAACTGAGTTGAAAGATGGATTGTGCTAGGAGAAAATCATGGTGGAAGAACACAGATATTTCTCCCCTCAAATGCTAGGGTAATGATGATCAACAAGCAGAGGTTAACAAGAGTAAGCAATAAAAATCGCAGAGTAATGTTTCATAGTGGTAAGTAATACGATGCAGACATAGTCTTGGAAAAAAACACAAAAAATTTATATCGTTATCATTCTTAGTCAAGGAAAACACGCAATCTGGTTATTAGAACATTGTCACAAATGTTAAGGGGGGGGGGTGTTGAATTCTATAGAGAAGGGATCACTGTCCAGATATAATAAATTGCAGTCAAAAGTTAAAATTGCAGTAATAAAAGTAATAACTTTCAACCATCACATAGTAACAAACATCACCATTGCACATTAAAAGAAACTACAAATGAAAGCAGAAGCACAATATTTATCTACCATTCAAAATAAATGCAGGCATACTGTATCCCAAGGTGACAACTTTGATTCGTTGTCCCGCGTGCTCATTCCATCTCCCACTTGCTGACCGATGTGACTTCATTGGTACCTCTCATCCAATGCTAAGAGTACTCTTCTTTCCCCTGAGCCCCCCGAGCCGTAAAGGGGCCACGCACACTAAACCAAAGAATAAATAGAAACCATCTCTCCTCGCAAGGTTGAGCTACCACTCGTTACCCGAGCTAGGTATCCCAACTCCCACAAGATAATTCAGTCAAGAAAAAAATTTTGCAGCATAACGTTACAGATAAAATATCGTCCACATACTCCTCCTTCTCCATCATTTTTATCGGGTTTCTAAGTGATTCCTTTCCCAAATTCCCATTTAATTTAATTTTTCGTTATTTTAATTCAAAAAAAACTCCCTTGTACAAATGTCACCCAAACCCCTAGTTGCACTAGAAATTAATTTCATTAATTATTTAACTACCCCTATTTCCCTCTCCCACCAAAAAGCATTCCTAAAAACTCTCCTCAGTGTCCCCATATTCCCTTACACATTTAAATGACTTACGCCTTTACTAAATTCCTAGTTGAGTTCCTAATTAGAAAGTCCTTAAAGATAAGATTCCTTACTAAGTTAGTCATTTAGATTTTTCCTTATGTTTCCCCTTTTCTCCTTAGTTTCATATTTCTTTTAAATTTCCCTCTTTCTCCGTTTTAACCAAAACTAAAAATAGCAAGTGTAGAAATCCACCCTTTTACCCCTTTTTTCTTTTTTTTTATTTAATAAAATTTAATTATCATATGAAACAAAAAATCCCTTTTAAAATTTTAATCCCCCAAAGTTATTTGATTTTTAATAAATTAATTGAATTTCTTACCCCCTTCTCGTCACATGTTTAATTAGGATTATTATTAAAAAAAATTTACCACAAGCATAACTTAGACCTAGATCTTAATTTCCTAGGCTGGGCGACATTTCTATTAGGGAAATTGTTTTTAAATCGTACTTATTACGTCATTTATTTTAAGGTCGAATAGGTTTATTCACTTACTCGTTAAAATAACGACGTGCCCTTCAGGACACAGTAGTTGTCCCAAGGGTGCCACTCACCTTTTTCTATTTTCCTTGCGTGACATGACCTTCAGGACGCACAATGTGCTCCAAGGGTACCACTCACATCTTTGCATTTTCCTTGTGTGATGTTCCCTTCAAGACGCACTACGTGATCCTAGGGTGCCACTCACCTCTTTTCATTTTCCTTGCACGACGTGCCCTTTAGGATGCACTTTGTGCTCCAAGGGTGCCACTCATCTCTTGAATGACTTGGTAGACATCTAAAATCCCTGGAGTCAATACTATGTTAGGTGATCTTGTGGGAGACTAAGGACCTCTAAGGAATAAGGCCACTGCCTTATTGTGCACCCCTTGGAATCATCGTGAGTGACTGTCGTAGTCTTCCCTCACGACATCGTGGGTCTTCTCGAACTAGGTAATTGTTAACCTACAGTTCGAGCCATGGTGGGAGTGCTAGTAGGTTGTGGAAGGGTTGTTGTCCACACTTCTCCCTCAAAGTCTCTCGTTGTTGTGCATGACCCCTCTACTCCACATGTGAGTCTGGTCGAAAATCTATTGTCAACCTGTATCATCAACAAATAATGTCAGCAATAATAATCAATCACCATAACATCTAATCAGATGTACATATGTCATATAAGAAACAATCAAACCCAATAGTCCACTCTGTGACTCAATCCAGAGTCCAAGGGGTTTCATCGATGCCTCTACATCCTCAAGCTCCAAAGTCCTGCACACTCAGGAGAACCCAATCAATAGCACCTATCTATGTAAACACAGAAAATAACATATCCATAATGCCTCATAATCATAATCAAACAACCAATATTATAATAATCTGGATCACTTGCAAGAAAGTGTCCTCAAAGAATAAGTTCGCTTAGTGCATGCAAGAGAGGGATGTCACACTCAATGTGTATGGACCCTATTAGGGTAGGAAACAATTTTGGTACAAATTGTTTTAATTAAATTTTTTAGTGGTGGATAATATCATTATTGGGGGGATGTGAATATGACTTTGAACATAGAGGAAATATTCGATACCCGTTTCCTAGGAATATAGACTTGATCTAAAATCCTGTCAATGAAAAGAGTTGTCCTCATAGGGTATTCTCAAGGAGTTATAGATTCCCTCTACATTTTTATAAAGGCGGTGCTCCTCTTGTTCTCACTTGGATGATGGTTATGTTATGGCTTTGAAAAAACGGTATTTTAGTTCATCAAACATTTAATTTTTGAGAGTGGAATAAGAAAATGGATCAACGAACATGAAATATTTAATAGTAACATTTTTACAGAAGAAGAAAACACGAATTTGTAAATTCCACCATAACAATTTCCTATGTCATAGCACATAAAGGAAGGCATTCAAAGAAATATATTAGAAGCAAGACAAATAAAACATAAAGTGTCATAAATAGTCATTTCCAAACAACTTTAGATGAAATTATACCATTGATATGCTAAGCATTTAAAGGAGACACATACTCAAGATTTCATGATTTAATAAAAGTTAAAAAACACAAAAATCACGAGCTCCAAAATAGCTCTATGTGTAGTTTAAATAAAACAATAGTTACAAATTTATCGTTCAATATCAACTAAAATGTGCACAACAATATACACTACATAATACTCATGACACCTAAATGAGAAAATATGAAGGGAAGTCATCCTATTGGATTAGGATTGAGCCCTTGTGGACCATATATTAAGTAAAGGTGACTTGGAAGACACAAGGAGATAGTAAAAAATTGGCCTCACAAATAAAACCTGGATGACAAGGATTATATCAAACCAAGAAAGAAGAAATATTAAAGGAAATGATTCAAAACCTATAATTACAAGAATGGAAGCATGGAATGGTGGATTTAGTTCCTTCTCCATTGTTGTGATTCTTTAAATAAGAAGACACATAGAAAAAAGAATTGACATAATTGTTTCTTTACTCTTGAAGGTCACTATGGGTTAGCCAATATTAATAAGGCTTAGTAATATGGAAGAATAAGTCAAATGTAAGAATACCTAATAGAATCTTCCACTTTGAGAATATCTTTCTCTAGATTGTTCCTTTGGTAGTAGATTCAATATAAATAGGAGTCGAGGGCATACAAAGTTTTTGTCTTGAGAATTATACTAATTGAGTGATGCTCTACTGGAATTTTCCCCCTCTAAGAGGCAAGGGATATCATTTCCTATCAACAAAGGTATTATTTTGGTTATATGGTTTCATATGTTGTGTTGTTACACTATCATTCTCTTTAGTATTTATGTTTTTTTCTATTATAATAGATATGGTACCTTACAAGTGGTATCATAGAAATTTCCTTCAAATAAAATTGTGGATTATTTTTTTTAGGGTAGAGACATTTTTTGACATATTAAGTCTATAGAGATTTCTCATTCACCGCATAAATCCATAGTCAAGGAAACACACACATAGGAAATAGAAGTGGTACTTAAGCACATATTGTTGGCCACCCTTGTAACCCTTGTTGGTACCCCTTCGAGTGGTAGTACATCAGACATCACCTGTATACCGATCGACCTAGATATCTTGGAGACCTTTGTAGATAAATTGATCGGTCACCTAACTATTATCATGCAACCGAGAACAACACTCAAGAATATACTCTCTAGTACATGGGTAATTAGGTAGTATGGCTAAGGGTATGATCTATCCTTCTTAGTTGGTGCCCTCAGATATTGTGCCAAATACTTTTGTTTGACTCCTCACGTATATCAGACTGTTATAGGACAGGAAAAACCCGTGTCTGTAGAAACATGAAACACCCTAACCCTTGGGATGGAAATAGAGAAGAAACAAAATAGATAAGATCTACTATCGTGCAACCTTGCCTCCTGCATTTGGGTTGTGAAATTACTACATATTTTGTCTTGTTAAGAATTTGGCCAATTCGTCACTCTAGTCTTATTAAAATCATAATATAACTCCACCAGAGTTCAAAATAAAATTCTATATTTTTCCTTCACTATTATTGATACGTATCCCATTGGATTCCTCTCTTCACTTTTATCACAAACATACCTATCATTTTTCAGCAAAACATTTTCCCCATAGACCCATCATGTTCCCAACACCCCTATTTGGAATTTATCGCATTGAATTCCTCTCTTTTCACTAATTTTAGTTGTACCATTCACCCGTAACCCATTTCTTTGTTGTTCCACTTCCTCCCTATCCCATCCCCATGGCCCACATCCACAACCAATATTGGAAACAACGTCTCACTTCCTTGGAAAAAGCTAATGAGAGAAATTGGATTGATATTTCTTCCATTACTTCCAGTATTGCAAACCTCAACTCCCATATTGATCCACTCAAATAAGTTCCCACATCTATCACTCAATTGATTGACATGTGCCATCAATCCTAGGATGCAGTGAAAAATTTCACCACCTTGTTTAAGCCCACCCAAAATCCCTTCTCTTCTTCCACACCTTACAACCCTAAATGTCTTGAATACTCCTAGTCCACATCTTTTCCTTCCCACACCTTTTTCATGGAGGTGAAAATTTGTTATGGTTCAGATCCCACAGGTTGGAGCACTCAAATGGAACACTATTTCTCTTTGTACGACATTACTGATTAGTTGGACAAACTCTAGTATGATTTTCTCCATCTACATATGGAGTGTTGGAAATGGTGGAAATGGAGAAAAAATGCTCGGCAAGGGTATGTGACTTAGACACAATTTGTTATAGATATTTATGTACGCTTTCACACTGACACACACTAGTTAGGTGATTTAAGAAAGTTGAAACAATATGGCATAGTGGGAGACTTTATAGCTTCATTTGAGTTCTTGGATTTCTGCACAAAGGGCATGTATGATGTTTTTTGGGGGGGAATGCTTTATTAGTGGCCTCAAGGATGAGATGTCTTCCCATGTCCTCATGACTCACCCTCAGGGTTGGGTGGAAAATGCTAAAATATCTAAGGAAGAAAAACATGTTGACTCTTCTCAAACCATAAAACCATCCTTTCTTCCCTCCCTAAACTGAGCACTCCAACACCACCTTCCATGCCACTTAAGATCTAGAAATTTGGTTCAACGTAAGTTGAAGGGCCTCTGTTATAATTGTGATAACAGATATTTTATGGGGTACAAGTGTAAGGCAAAAAACATTTGTATTCCCATCTTTGAGCATGTTTTGGAAAAAGTAGTTGAGGACCCCCTGTGGTCATGTTACGAGAGCCGAGTGATATTACTTGACCCTTGTGCCCCCCAGAAGTTAAACTACTTGTTTCATTAAATTCTCTCACTGGATTCTCTACTCCCTAAACCCTCAAGATAATTGGCTACGTTAAGCATCGTAAGGTCATTATCCTCATTGATAGTGGAAATACCCATAATTTTATTCATCGATGAATTGCCCAACAAACTAATTTCTATATCCTGGAAGTCTAGAACATTCAAATCATGATTACCAATGGAAGTTCCATGAAATGTAGGGGGTGTTGTGAAAATGTGTCTCCAAATTGGTCAGTACCACATAAAATCTCATATGTTTTCTATTGACATGTGTGGTTATGACATTGTGCTTGATGCATAGTGGTTACATAATATTGGTCCCATCCACATGTATTTTAAGGAATTAACCATGCAATTTCTCCAATAGGACCAACAATATAAGTTCAAAGGAATAATATCTAGCTCCCCTGAAATCATCAATTCCCATCGCTTTGAAAATATCCTCAAGGAATGTCATTTTGACATTATTTCACAGCTCCATTCCATTCATGCCACTCAGACACCATCTATGCATGCTGACCTGTAATCCATAATCTTTAAACATCATTTGTTTATTCCACTCTACAAAGAATTCCTCCTTCTCTTGGTGTCCATGATCATTCCATTCCCATGGTCCCCAGTAGCCTTCCTCCCAATTTTCACCCTTACCATCATCCCTTTTCCTAGAAAAAATGATATTGAGAAAATATTTCAATAATTGCTCATCGCGGATGTTATGGATCCTAGTACCAAAACCTACTATTCTCCTGTTGTCATGGTACTTAAGAAACAAGACTCTTGGTGCATGTGTCCTAACTTTCACTCCCTCAACAAACTCACCATCAAAGAAAAATTTCCCATCCGTGTCATTGATGACATCCTAGATGAATTAAGTTGTGCTCATTTCTTTACTAAACTTGATCTTTGTTATGGCTACAACTAGATATGTATGAAAGAGGTAGAAATTTACAAGGCTTCCTTTTTAACTCATTAGGGCCAGTATGAGTTCTTGTTCATTCCCTCTGGCTTGTGTAATTCTCCCTCCACTTTCAAGGGCCTCATTAATCATGTCTTTTGTCCTTTTATTTGAAATATTTTCTTAGTTTTCTTTGATGATATTCTCATCTATATTAAAACATGGACAACCCATCTTTCCCATGTGTATCAAGTTCTTCGTCTACTCTCTTAGAACCAAATTTTCCTCAAACAATATAAATGTGATTTTGGAGCCAAAGAGGTGGAGTAACTGGGTCATATTGTTGGCAAGGATGGATTCAATGTGGATCCTAAGAAATTTGGAGCTATGAAGTTTTTTCCTCATTCCTAAGAGCTTGCATGGTTTTCTCGGTTTAACAAGATATTATCACAAGTTTGCTAAGAATTATGGAAAAATTGAGGTGCCTCTCACTACTCTCTTTAAAAATAATTATTTCATTTGGAATCCAACAACTGATCACCCCTTCCAAGCCTTGAAAGAGGCTATGTGCACTAGTCTTATCCTATCCCTTCATGACATCATAAATACCTTTGTCCTGGAATGTGATGTTTCAGGGAAACAAATTGGTGTAGTCCTTGTGCAAGATGGTCAACCTTTGGCCTTCACTAGAAAAGCATTGTCGGAGTGCCATTTGGGACATGTAATAAATGAAAAGGAAATGATGGTCATTCTATATATTGAGGATCTATGGAGCCCTTATCTATTGGCGAAACTCTTCCAAATTAAGACCGATCATCAGAACCTCAATTATTTTCTAGAGAAATGAATTTCATCCTTAGAGCAAAACAAATGGGTGGCCAAGATAGTTGGATGTGATTATGATATAATTTACAAGAAAGGAAAAGACAATGTGGTTGTAGATTCTCATTCAAGAAAATATGAATACGAAGAGACCATCTTTTCTCTATCCTTCATTGTTCCATATTGTCTCCATGTTGTTCACCAATAATGGATGCAAGATCCCAAACTGTTGCATATGATCCAACAATTGCAATACAATTCTCCAATTTCTCCAAAGTACTCTTGACACAATGAAGATATTCTCTACATAGTTCTCACACATTTAAACAAACAGTTGCAACTTAAATCCACGGTGCTTTCTAACCTTCATGCTACACCCATAGTTGGGCATTCTCGATTTACCAAAACCTATGACAGGTTGAAACATTCTTTTTTCTTGGATGGTATAAAGTAGGATTCCCAAACCTTTAGGGATAAATATGATGTTTGTCAATGAAACAATGGATAAAGAGTAAAATCCCCTAATACAGTACAACCGCTTCCAATTCCACCCTCTATTTGGAGGGATATTTCTATGGTTTTCATTGTTGGCTTACCTAAATCGGGTAATAAATAAATCATCATGGTGGTTGTTTATCATATTTCCAAATATAGTGATATCTATTGTCTTCAACGACCATTCATTGCATCCACAATGGTTCACATTTTTGTGGATCATATTTTCAAGGTTCATGGCATGCCTCATTCCATTTTCTTTGACCATGATCCAACTTTCATGGACAATTTTTGGTAACATTTGTTCAAGATATAGGGAACCAAATCTCATCTCAACACAACCTATCAGCCCCATACTGATGGTCAAACAAAATTTGTCAAAAAGTGTTTGGAAACATATTTCAGGATTTTTGCATCTGTGAGGAAAAATAAGTGGGCTCAATGGTTACCCGTAGCTGAGGCATTGGTCACTGAGGTGTAGTGAAAGTGGATCCTCTCTGGAAGCCACGATATTTTGGTGTATATGTAGCTAGTGTATGATGTTTTTATGCATCAGATGACATATGCCTTACTGGTCTCACTGGAGTCCTGCTCTAACCCCTGATGATAATCTCCTCCTCTATTATGAGGGTCTTCTAGATGACATCATGCAAGGTATGGGGCATCAGAATCATAACCTTTTCACATATTCTGACATTAAGGCCAAACAATAATATGTTTACCTTAAGTTTATCAGTATTAAGGTGCAAAGCATACCGATGCAACTCCATAAAACATGCCTCATACTCGGGCGCCGTACGGTTTCCCTGTCACAAGGCATTGAACTCGTTAAGTTAACGCTCAATAAATTCCTCAGATAGGTACCTCTCTCGAAACCATTCCTCGAATAATTCCCATGACACATCTTTGATGGCCATGTTCAGTTGTGGCAGGAGCATCTTCCACCATTGAAGAGTGCTCCTCTTTATTTGAAATACCACCACGCAGACCTTCATGTTGGAGGTATAGTCACGAAGTGAAAAGATCATCGCCATATTATCCAACCATGCCTTGGTGGCTGCATCATTCGGGGCTTCAAAGAACTTGAGAAATTTTACCTTCTCGAGTTCGTGGTGAATGCTACCAATACCAATTGGAGCGCGCAGTGGACTCTCTGGGGTTGTCGGTGCCCTGGCCTCATCCCTTTCGAAAGGGATGATCAGTGCCTCAAGCATCCTCTTAAATGACCTCATCAGCCCAACCACATGAACCATCACTATCTGATCCTTCCCGACAACCAGTTCTTCTCCCTAGGGGTTAGACCCCTCAGGCATGGATGATACTTGAGGCGTCACACCTCCTACCCTAGCACCCCTTTGTTTGCCTCTGCAGTGTCCTCCAACCATGATTACCTGCACAAATACAAGTCAACTTAATTAGCAACATTATAATCAAATATTACATCAACAAAATCCATAGTGATCACAAGTCACGGGTTCAACCCTGCTCTAATACCATATCTAACAACCCCAATCGTTACGACTACAAGCATAGAAAAACATGAAATATTTTTTTTTAAATTAGGAAGGAAACGACGACAATAGTTGGACCACAAAACCCGACGATGAACACATGCTTGCAACTTAGGAAATGGACAACCATGACTCAAAGCACTAGCACAATGAACAAATGGGAAAAAAATGCGTAAACCAAGGAAGGAAAGAACTATCTTCCTGACACAAACATGACAATGCCTACAAGCTAAGGAAAACATTCATAATCCCAACACAACGGCCTCAACAACCAGTACTATAATATCTATGGCATACAAACCAAACACATGAAGGCGTTACAACCGAAACAAAAACAACAACAACAATGAACAACTACCCATAATGGGTAGCACAGACTATGTCCAAGTTATCATTCACCTCTATTCGTTTGGGCATGCAATGATCCCCTCATCAGGAATCATGTCGTCGCCATGTGATAGGTGTGACAACAAACTTGGCACAACAACATAACTGGACCCTCACCACAAGATGAATTCGATGAGCTAGGAAATCAATTTAACTATCTAAACACCTCATGAATAACCCTAGCCCCCAATCGACAAGTCAACAATATGACTATGATACAAGGAGATCTGATTACTATAACAATCATACTTTACATTATATTCCTAGAACCACATAATTCATGTGTTCTATAAACTGATCCTTCTTTACCCTTGATGGGATAACTACCTGCTTTTGTTTTGACTGCAAAGGAGAATTAGTATAATCACTTAACATGATCATTAATAACACTAGTGTAATGAGGAGCATGATGATGAATTACACCATGCTCACATAGTGAGAAATATATTCTCTAGCATGTACTGGTTATTCCCCGGTGACGCGTTGCCTACCTCAATCTTTACATATTAAATTTTTTATTGAACAACAATTCATTGTAACCAATTCCAATTTCAAATGTTAGAAATATATTCAACAATAGTTCATTGTAACTAAATCCATATCCAAAAGTTTGTTGTGACTATATTCACAATTCCATTGTAACTATATTTTTCTCGGTGAGACAAATACCGATTTAACTATCACAAACAAGAATTAACTTTAAGTATTAAATATTAACTTTAACCTTATCGATTTAACAATCTCATGTAAGGATTCACTTTAAATATTAAACGTTAACTTTAAACATTATTGAATTAAAAATCTCATGTAATCATTAAATTTAAACATTAAACATTAACTTTGAACATTATCGATTTAAGAAACACATATATTGCTACCCCTAAAAGGAAACATTTTCATAAACATAAAACTCATATATATAATCAATTGACAATGCAGATATAAAAATAATAACAGTTAACACAATTATAAATGTAATAAATTCGTAGTCTAGGAATGCTAAGTTCGCAATCTAAAGAAATCACACTACAAAAATCAACAGTAATTGGAATCGTTGTCAAGAATCATTACATTCTTTGTTTGTGCTTTATCAATCAATTCATTGTGTTTTAATATAATAATTTCACTGTGTTTTTTATAAGAAATTGCAGATAATACAAGGGTAAATTCATAGTAAATAGAAGGTTAAAATAATATCCAATAGATGGGTAAAAATGTAGGTACACCATGAATTTCATTGTCATGAAAGAGGTAAAATCGTAGGCTATTAAAGACTCAATTATCAACCAAAAGGTAGGTAAATCCACAGTCAATACTGGTAATAATCGGAGTCTAGTCATTAAAGTGAACACAAACTTCTTAAAACAAACATAGGCAGACCAGTAGCATCGCCATCAATGCACATCAAATTCACGGTCTCTATATTTTTGGGCAGAGACTTTTCCAAAGAAAAAGCAAGCACAAACATAAAATCATAGACAAAAATGTTAATGTTGTCCTATAAATCCATGAAATCATAGGGTAATAAATGAAGTGGTTGTGTAATAAGATAAATATAAAATTGTGGTGTTATATCGCCAAGTAAAATCAAGTTGGAAGTCGGGTAAAATGCCCAGACAAATGAATTGAAAGCTGGACTGTGCTAGGAGAAATTCGTGGTGGAATAACACAAAGATTTCTACCCTCAAACGTTGGGGTAGTGATGATCAACAAGCAGAGGTTAACAATAGTAAGAAATAAAAATCACAAAGTAATGTTTCACATTGGTAAGTAATACAACGCAAACATAGTCTTGGAAAAAATTACATACAAGTTATATCGTTATCATTCTCAGTCAAGGAAAATAGGAAGTATGGTTATTAGAACGTTGTCACAAATGTTAAGGGGAGGGTTAAATTCTACGAAGAAGGGACCGATGTCCAGATATAATAAATTGCAGTCAAAAGTTAAAATTTCACTAATAAAAGTAATAAATTTCAACCATTACACAATAACAAACATCACCATTGCACATTAAAGGAAACTACAAATCATTGTCAAATGCAGAGAAATAAAAGTAAATAATGTTGTCATTCAAGTGGAAAAAAATGCAGTCCTTATATGATTTAAAGCACATAGATCATTAAGTTGTTCAGAGAGAGAATATATAACAATATGCAGATGTATTTTATCGCAAGAGGGCGCAAGACAATAATTCAGCCAGGAAGAGTCAACAGGGGTAGACAACTGGGAAAAAATATCATTCTCTCATCATCCATGCACAAAAAAGCAGTGCATTAGAATCTATAGGTTTGTAAACACCGAAGTGACGATCGTTGATTCGGCTCCTGGTCGACTGCTCAGGCATGGAATGATGATGTAGGGATAAGGACAGAAGACAAAGAACAATTTCTTCATTATAATCAATAAAACAAAATAGAACAATCATAGCAATGAGGGATCGAGTTTCCAAGGAAATCAATTCAAGCAGAGAGTGTAAAGCATTGATGACTTTAAGTTCTCGATTAAAAACACTAAGTAAAAAACTTTTATTTACACAGTTTAAAGTACAGAAATGAAAGCGCAAGCAGAATATGTATCTACCATTAAAAATAAATGCAGGCATACCGTAGCCCAAGGTGACGGCTCTGAGTCATTGTCCCACACACTCTGTCCATCTCCATCTTGTCAATCGATGTGACTTCACCAGTACCTCCTAGCCAACACTAGGGGTACTCTTCTTTCCCCTGAGCACCCCAAGCTGCAAAGGGGCCATTTACACTAAACCAAAGAACAAATACCAAACAACTTGCCTCACAAGGTCAAGCTACCACTCATTACCCGAGAAAGGTATCCCCACTCCCACAAGATAATTCAATCAAGACAAAAATTATGTAGCGTAACGTTATGCATCAATGATCACCCCCATACTCCTCCTCCTCCATCCTTTTTATAGGGTTTCTAATTTATTTCTTTCCCAAATTCCCATTTAATTTAATGTTCATTAATTTAATTCAGAAAAACCTCCCCCGTACACATGTCATCCATCCCCCTAGTTGCACCATAAATTAGTTTCATTAATTATTTAGTTACTCCTATTTCCCTCTCCCACCAAAAGGAATTCCTAAAAACGCTCCTTAGTGTCCCCATATTCCCTTACACATTTAAATGAATTATGCCTTTACTAAATTCCTAGTTGAGTTCCTAATTAGAAAGTCCTTAAAGGTAAGATTCCTTACTAAGTTAGTGATTTAGGTTTTTCCTTACCTTTCCCCTTTTCTTTATGTTTCCCCTTTTTCCCTTAGTTTCCTATTTCTTTTAAATTTCCCTCTTTTACTGTTTTAACTAAAACTAAAATTAGCAAGTGTAGAAATCCACCCTTTTACCCCCCCCCCCTTTTTAACTTAATAAAATTAAATTTTCATATGAAAAAAAAAACAATCATTTCCCTTTTAAAATTTTAATCCCCCAAAGTATTTTGATTTTTAATAAATTAATTTAATTTCTTAACCCCTTATCGTCACATGTTTAATTAGGATTATTATTAAAAAAAAATTACCACAAGCATCACTTAGACCTAGATTTTAATTTCCTAGGTTGGGTGACATTTTTATTAGGGAAATTGTTCTTAAAGCGTACTTATTACGTCATTCATTTTAATTCTGACTAGATTTATTCACTTACCCGTTGAAATCACGACGTGCCCTTCAAGATGCACTAGGTGCTCCAAGGGTGCCACTTTCCTTTTTCTTTTTTCCTTGCGCGACGTTCCCTTTAGGACGCACTACATGCTCCAAGTGTACCACTTGCCTCTTTCCATTTTCCTTGCGCGCCATGCCCTTTGAGATGCACTACCTGCTCCAAGGGTTCCACTCGCCTCTTTCAATTTTACTTGCGCGATGTGCCCTTGAGGACGCACTATGTTCTCCAAGGGTTCCACTCTCCTCTTGAATAACTTGGTAGACATAAAAAAAACATGGATTCAATACTCTATAAGGTAATCTTGTGGGAGAATAAGAGCCTCTAAGGAATAAGGCCCCTACCTTATTGTGTGCCCCTTAGAATCATCGTGAGTGACTGTCAGAGTCTTCCCTCATGACATCACGGGTCTTCTCGAACTAGGTAATCATTAACCTATAGTTCGAGCCATGATGGGAGTGCTAGTAGGTTTTGGCAGGATTGTTATCCACACCTCTCCCTCAAAGTCTCTGGTTGTTGTGCATGATCCCTCTACTCCACATGTGACTCTGGTTGACAAGCTATCATTAGCCTGCATCATCAAAAAATCATGTCAGCAATAATAATCAATCATCATAACATCTAATCAGATGTACATATGTCATATCAACAAAAATCAAACCCAATAGTTCACTCCCTGACTCGATCCAGAGTCCAAGGGGTTTCATTGATGCCTCAGCATCCTTGAGGTCCAAAGTCCTTCACATTTAGGAGAAACCATTCAATAGAACTTGTCTATGTAAACACACAAAATAACATATCCATAATGCCTCATAATCATAATCAAATTCCCAATAGTATAATAATCCGGATCACTTGCAAGAAAGTGTTCTCAAAGAACAAGTTCACTTAGTGTGTGCAAGAGCGGGATGTTACACTCAATGTGTATGGACCCTATTAGGGTATGAAACAATTTTGGTACAATTTGTTTTAATCAAATTTTTTAGTGGTGGATAATATCATTACTGGGGAGATGTGAATATGATGTTGAACATGGAGGAATTTGGGGTACCCGTTCCTGGGAATATAGACTTGATCTGTAATCCTGTCAAGGAAAAACGTTATCCTCATAAGGTATTCTCAAGGATTTACATATTCCCTCTACATTTTTATAAAGGTGGTTCTCCTCTTGTTCTCACTTGGATGATGGTTATGTTATGGCTCTGAAAAAATGGTCTTTTAGTTCATCAAACATTTAATTCTTGAGAGTGGAATAATAAAAGGGATCAACCAAGATGAAATATTTTATAGTAACATTTTTACAGAAGAAAAAAACACAAATTTGTACATTCCACGATAACAATTTACTATGTCATAGCACATAAAGGAAGGCATTCAAAGGAAGATATTAGAAGAAAGAAAAATAAAACATAAAGTGTCATAAATAGTCATTTCCAAACAACTTTAGATGAAATTATACCATTGATATTGTAAGCATTTAAAGGAGACACATACTCAATATTTCATGATTTAATAAAAGTCAAAAACCACAAAAATCATGAGCTCCAAAATAGCTCTACGTGTAGTTTAAACAAAACAACAGTTACAAATTTATCTTTCAATATCAACTAAAATGTGCACAAAAATATACACTACATAAAACTCATGACACCTAAATGAGAAATAGAAAAGGAAGCCATCTTATTGGATTAGGATCAAGCCCTTGTGGACTATATATTAAGTAAAGGTAACTTGGAAGACACGAGGATATAGTAAAAAATTGGCGTGACAAATAAAACTTGGATGACAAGCATGGATTATATCAAACCAAGAAAGAAGAAATATTAAAGGAAATACTTCAAAACCTATACTTACAAGAATGGAAGCATGGAATGGTCGATTTAGTTCCTTCTCCATTGTTGTGATTCTTTAAATAAGAAGATACATAGAAAAAAGAATTGACATAATTGTTTCTTTACTCTTGAAGGTCACTATGGGTTAGCCAATATTAATAAAGCCTAGTAATAAGGAAGAATAAGTCAAATGTAAGAATACCTAATAGAATGTTCCACTTCGAGAATATCTTTCTCTAGATTGTTACTTTGGTAGATAGATTTAATATAAATAAGAGTCGAGGGAATAAGAAGTTTTGTCTTGAGGATTATTATAATTGAGTGATGCTCTACTAGAAGGTGCCCCCTCTAAGAGGAAAGTGACATCGTTTCCTATCAACAAAGGGAATATTTTGGTGATATGGTTTCATATATTGTGTTGTTCCGCTATCATTCTCTTTAGTATTTATGGTTTTTTGTACTATAATAGATATGGTACCTTACAAGTGGTATCATAGCAATTTCCTTGGAATAAAATTGTGGATTATTTTTTCAGAGTAGAAACGTATTTCGACATATTAAATCTACAAGATTTCTCATTCATCGCATAAATCCACAGTCAGGGAAAACTACATGTAGGAAATAGAAGTGGCACTTCAGAACATACTGTTTCCAACCCTTGTAACCCTTGTTGGTACCCCTTCGAGTGGTAGTAAATCAGACATCACATGTATACCGATTGACCTAGATATATTAAAGACCTTTGTTGATAAATTAATTAGTCACCTAACTGCTATAGTGAAACCAAGAACAACACTCAAGAATATACTCTCTAGTACATGGGTAATTAGGTAGTATGGCTAATATGATCTATCCTTCTTAGTTGGTGCCCTGATATATTGTACTGAGTACTCTTGTTTGACTCCTCACGTATATCATACTATTATAGGACATGACAAACCCTTGTCTGTAGAAAACTAAAACACCATAACCGTTGGGATGGAAATAGAGAAGAATTTACTACATATTTCTTCCTGTTAAGAATTTTTCCAATTCCTCACTCTAGTCTTATTAAAATCAGAGTATAACTCCACCAGAGTTCAAAATAAAATTCTATATTTTTCCTGCACTATTATTGATACCTATCCCATTGGATTCCTTTCTTCACTTTGATCACAATCATACCAATCATTTTTCAGCAAAATTTTTTCCCCATAGACCTAGCCCCTTCCCAACACCCCTATTTGGAACCTATCACATTGAATTCCTCTATTTTCACTAATTTTAGTTGTACCATTCACCCATAACCCATTTCTTTGCAGTCCCACTTCCCCCCCGTCCCATCCCCATGTCCCACACCCACAACCAATATTGGAAACACCATCTAACTTCCTTGGAAAAAGATATTGAGAAAAATTGGATTGATATTTCTTCCATTACTTCAAGTATTGCTAACCTCAACTCCCGTCTTAGTCCACTCAAATAAGTTCCCGCATATATCACTCAATTGATTGACATGTGCCATCAATCCTAGAATGCAGTGAAAAATTTCTCTACCTTGTTTAACCCACCCAAAATCCCTTCTCTTATTCCACACCTTATAACCCTAAAGGTATTGAATCCTCCCAGTCCACATATTTTCCTTTCCACCCCTTTTTCATGGAGGTGAACTAATTTTATGGTTCAGATCCCACAGGTTGGGTAACTCAAATGGAACACCATTTCTCTTTGTATGACATTAATGATTAGCTAGCCAAACTCTAGTATGGTTTTCTCCATCTAGATATGGAGTGTTGGAAATGGTGGAAATGGAGAAAAAATTCTCGCCAAGGGTATGTGGCTTGGACACAATTTGTTAAAAATATTTATGTAAGCTTTCACACTGACACACACTAGTTAGGGAGTTTAGGAAAGTTGAAACAACATGGCATAGTGGGAGACTTTATAGCTTCATTTGAGTTCTTTTATTTATGCACATATGGCATGTTTGATTTTCTTTTTGGGGAATGATTTATTAGTGGCCTAAAGGATGAGATGTCTTCCAATGTCCTCATGTCTCACCCTTAGAGGTGGGTGGAAAATGCTAAAATATCTAAGGAAGGAAAATATGTTGTCTCTTCTCCAACCATAAAACCATCCTTTCTTCCCTCCCTAAACCGAGCACTCCTTCCCCTCCTTCCATGCCACTTAATATCTTGAAATTGACCCAGGATGAAATGGTTCAACATAAGTTGAAGGGCGTCTGTTATATTATGATAGCACATATTTTATGGGGTACAAGTGTAAGGAACAAAATATTTGTATTCCCATATCTGAGAATGTTTGAAATAAGTAGTTGAGGCACCCCTGTAGTCTAGTTACGAGAGCCAAGTTATATTACTCCACCCTTGGACCCCCCAGAAATTGAGCTAGTTGTTTCATTGAATTATCTCACTGGATTATCTACTCCCTAAACCCTCAAGATAATTGGTTACATTAAGCATCTTAAGGTCATCATCCTCATTGAAAATGGAAATACCCATAATTTTATTCATCGATGCATTTCCCAAGAAACTAATTTCTATATCCTAGAAGTCTATAAATTTCAAGTCATGCTTACCAATGGACGTTCCATGAAATGTAGGGGGCATTGTGAAAATGTGTGTCTCCAAATTGGTCAGTACCTCATAAAATCTCATATGTTTTCTATTGACATGTGTGGTTGTGACATTGTGCTTGACGCAGAATGGTTACAGAATATTGGTCCCATCCACATGGATTTTAAGGAATTAACCATTTAATTTTTCCAATAGGGCCAACAATATAAGTTTCAAGGAATAATATCTAGCTCCCCTGAAATCATCAGTTCCTATCTCTTTGAAAATCTCTTCAAGTAATTTCATTTCAACATTATTTCACAACTCCATTCCATTCATGCCACTCAGACACCATCTATGCATCCTGACCTCTAATTCGTCATCTCTAAACATAAAAATGTTTTTTCCACTCCCTGAGGAATTCTACCTTCCCTTGGTGTTCATGATCATTCCACTCACATGGTCCCCAATAGCTTTCCTCCAAATTTTCTCCCTTACCATCATCCCTTTTCCCAGAAAAATGAAATTGAGAAAATTGTTCAATAATTGCTCACTGTGAATGTTATCGATCATAGTACCAAACTCTACTCTTCTCCTATTGTCATGGTACTTAATAAACACGGATATTAGCACATGTGTCTTGACTTTCACTCCCTCAACAAACTCACCATGAAAGGAAAGTCTCCCATCTTTGTCATTGATGACCTATTAGATGAATTAAGTTGTGCCCAATTCTTTACTAAAGTTGATATTTGTTATGGCTACCACTAGATATGTATGAAAGAGGTGTAAATTTATAAGGATTCCTTTTAAATGCATCAGGGCCATTATGAGTTCTTGTTCATGCCCTTTGGCTTATCTAATTGTCCCTCCAGTTCCAAGGGCCTCATTAATCATGTCTTTTATCCCTTTATCTGGATTATTTTCTTAGTTTTCATTGATGATATTCTCATCTATAGTAAAACATGGACAACCCATCCTTCCCATCTATATCAAGTTCTTCATCTACTATCTTAGCACCAATGTTTCCTCAAACAATCTAAATGTGATTTTGGAGCCAAAGAAGTGGAGTACTTGGGTCATATTGTTCGCAAGGATGGATTCAAGGTGGATCCTAAGAAATTTGAAGCTATGAATTTTTGGTCTCATCCCAAGAATATTAAGAGCTTGCATGGTTTTCTAAGTTTAATAGGATATTATCACAAGTTTGCTAAGAATTATGGAAAAGTTGAGGCACCTCTCACTACTCTTCTTAAAAATAATTCTTTCATTTAGAATCCAACAACTGATCAATCATTCCAAGCCTTGAAAGAGGCTATGTGCACTACTCTTATCATGGCCCTTCATGAATTCAAAAATACCTTTGTCCTGGAATGTGATGTTTCAAGGAAACAAATTGGTGTTCTCCTTATGCAAGATGGTCGACCTTTGGCCTTCACTAAAAAATTTTTATCAGAGTGCCATTTGGGACAAGTAATATATGAAAAGGAAATGATGGCCATTCTACATGTTCAGGATGTATGGATCCCTTATCTATTGGGGAAAATATTCCAAATTGAGACTGATCATTAGAGCCTCAATTATTTTCTAGAGAAATGAATTTCATCCCCAAAGAAGAAAAAATGGGTGACCATGATATTTGGATATGATTATGATATAATTTACAAGAAAGGAAAATACAATGTGGTTGTAGATTCTCATTCAAGGAAGTATGAATATGAAGGGACCCTCTTTTATCTATCCTTCATTGTTCCATATTGGATCCAAGTTGTTTTCTAATAATGGATGCAAGATCCCAAACTATTTCATATGATAAAAAAATTGCAATACAGTTCTCTAGTTTCTCCAAAGTACTCTTGACGCAATGAAGATTTTCGCTACCAAGGTCTCATGGATTTAAACAAATAGTTGCAACTTAAATCCATGGTGCTTTTTGACCTCCATGCTACACACATAGTTGGGCATTCTCAGTTTACCAAAACCTATGATAGGTTGAAGCGTTCTTTTTTCTTGGATGGTATAAATGAGTATGTTTGAACCTTTGGGGTGAAATATAATGTTTGTCAATGAAACAATGGATAAAGAGTCAAATCCCCTGGCACACTAAAGCCGCTTCAAATTCCACCCTCTATTTGGAGGGATATTTCTATGGATTTCATTGTTGGATTACCTAAATCGGGCAAAAAATAAATAATCATGGTGGTTGTTTATCATATTGCCAAATATGCTCATTTCTATGCTCTTCAACACCCATTCATTGCATCCACAATGGTTCAACTTTTTGTGGATCACATCTTCAAGGTTCATGACATGCGTCATTCCATTTTCTCTAACCATGATCCCACTTTCATGAAAAATTTTTGGTAACATTTGGTCAAGATATAGGAAACCAAATTTCATCTCAACACAACCTATCAGCCCCATACTGATGGTCAAACTGAATTTTTCAAAACGTGTTTGGAAACATATTTCACGATTTTTTCATCTGAGAGGAAAAATAAGTGGGCTCAATGGTTTCCCCTAGCTACATGGTGGCACAACACTTCTTACCATATAACTACTCACATGACTCATTTTGAAGTTGTATATGGAAAAAATCCACCTTCAAGTCTCTCATACACACCCGATGTCTCTAAGGTTCAGGCATTTGACCAAACCCTTACATTTCAAGACGCAATTCTCCATACCCTCATAGTGAATTTGGTCATGGATCATAATTCCATGAAGCGAAAAGAAGATAAATGTTTCTCAGAGAATCAATTTCATAAAGGGGACTAGGTGTTACTTCAACTACAACCTTATAAGAAGACTTCACTCAAGGCTAACCATTGTTAGAAAATGACACCAAAATTTTATGGTCCTTATACAATTCTCAAGTGCATGGGACAAGTGGCCTAATAATCATATTTTCCAAGTCATTCTAAACTCATATTGTTTTTCATGTCTCCTGCTTAAATAAGGTGATTTTAAATAAGTTGGAAACTCAAAATATTCTTCTCAAGTTGGATGAATAAAGCTCCATCTAGTTGCAGCCACAAGCAGTATTGGACCAGCATGAGCATCATCTTTGTCAATGCAACAACAAGGAAGTAATAGTATTTTGGAAAGATACAACTCTAGTAGATGCCACTTTGGAGCCAACTACCATTCTGCAACAATTTCGTCATCTCAAGCGTTAAGGACAAGGTTGTTTTTTAAGGGGGATGGCATGTTAGGGACCGAACCCCGCTAACCCTTCATAGAGGTATAACAATATAGTTTCCATGTGATAAAGGCCAATATTAATATGGCCTAGTAATAAGGAAGAATATGTCAAATGTAAGAAGACCTAATAAAAGCTTTCTCTTCTAGAAGATATTCCTCTAGCTTGTTCTTTTGGTATATATAATTAGTATAAATACGAGTCAAGGGCATGTGAAGGTTTTGTATTGAGAATTATTGTAATTGAGTGCTTCTCTATTGGAGGCTTCCCCCTCAAAGAGGAAAGTGAACATTGTTTCCTATCAATAAAGGTATTATTTTGGTGTTGTGGTTTCATATATTGTGTTTTTTTGTTGTTATTCTATTCACTATTTTTGTTTTCTGCTATTATAATAGATCTAGTACCTTACACCTTGAGGTCCTCTATATCATAGCTCCACTTTCATTTTATCCTTTTTTCTTATTATTTACTATTTGAATCTGTATCTGACTATCTTTTCTATCATAGTTATCATAATGTAGAACAACAAACTCTTCCTAAAAAATAGTTGATTTTTCATGGGCCAACTCCTCTATTATTAATTTACTTTGAGATATTTGCAGTATGAACCATGAAGGAACTTGATTAACCTCATTGAATTTAATATTTTCCACATTTTCTTCCAAACACCCAAGGTATTGAGTGCTACCTCCATCCATATTTGTTTTACTCTTTATAATATGAGTGATTGTATGTGTTATATTCAATTTATGTCAAGGAGGGTCCCTATCATCTACATCAATTGCATGTCTTTCATTATTCTCTCATCCTTACACATTAATTTTATTTATCTTATGACTGTAAGAGGAAAAATTATGGGACTGATGAAGAGAGCCACCATCAACACTAGTGGTGGACCTATCCCCCTATTTGTGCTGAGGTTATTTATATTCTTCTTGGAGAGAGACATTATTTGCATAAATATTTGAAATTTCCTATGTATTAGCATCATCACAAGTGAATTTATTCTTCTTCTTATGAATTACTTTAGTTGCAGTGGCTACAAAATTTTCTTCAACATGTGTATCATTGTTATCGTCGACTCCCTCTATTATTTCCTCTAGCTTAGTAAAAATCAAACCATAACCAATTTAAATCATGTGACCCATGAAAGCCCCTTCACTATCAAATCCCATCCATGATTCACCTCCTTTATGTTAAAGGAATTAAATAATCCAACCATCTTAGCCAATCTACATGAAGTTTTAACTAAAATATCAACAATTTTGAAAGGCATGGTGATGAACTACCACTTTCTCCTTTTATCAAAAAACACAAATCGCATTATGTATTGTCTATATAGTTCATAAACAAGAAATTTATCACATACAAAATGGGGATGAAAAAATGGATTTCCTTCAAAGATAAAGAGTCATATGTGTGTTAATTCTTCTTCAAATATACATACCCCCTTCACTATAAGAAATCCTAAGGATGCCTCTATCAACTTGTCGAGTTACATCTCGGTAAGCATACTTCTGCATTCTATAAAAAAATAATATTGTATTTCATCGAAATGAAATGGTGCTTTATTCATCCACAATATTGGATATCATAATTGAGTAGGGTCCTCATTGAAATTGACATTGTCCCTTGAGGGATATCCTTCAAATGTATTGCAATAAATTAAATCAAGGACATGGTAAGAGATATTGTACAACCTCTTAGTATAAATGAAGTTGGAGATCTGGTGGGAAATATCATTAGAGATCATTTGGGCCCAATCGAAATCATCCCTACTCATATAGAGTAATAAAGGATGTATAGGACATACCTGGGGACAAAAGTAGACTAATCTTGACTAAGAAGGTGTCCAAAGAGCCATGGGAATTTCCTATATGTTTGGAACAACATGTAGATGTTAATATGATTAGGACCAGTTGGCCTAACAGGATATTGAGATAACAAATCCTTGAACAAACTCATCCTACCACCATGAGTGATCCAAATTGGATCTGATAAGAACAACTAGATTTTGGCACGGGCTTTAGGATGATCAAAATTGGAAATGTTTAAGGCTAATGACGATGAAGCATATTAACTTATTGGCTTGAAGGTACCCATTCCATCATGATTGATATCCTCTCTTGTATTCAATGTATTCGAAGTCATATGAGTTGTGAAATTGGGCAACAAATTATTGTACATAAAGAAATAATGTATTATAAGAATATCATATTTTCATGAGTTTTTTTCCCCAAGGAGAAAATACAAATAAACAAAGAGAATGAGATGAAATGAAATGAAAAGAAGATAAATAAATAGGGATGCCTAGCCTTCCAAATATCCTCCTAGTATACTTATTCTCCTATATCATGTTTCCCCACAAATAAAAAATTGTTATTTTTCTATGAACGATGTGAAGAGGTTTCCTAGATGTCATTGAGGATCATAGAGATGAAATAGGGAGCCTTTAAATTACCCATTGTTTAATAATAAATATCTTTGTTGAAGCCAAAAGAATATTGTTTTTCACATTTAGGTTTATAGGGTAAATTATGAGTTTTGTGAATTTTTTTGTTGTATTTTGATTTTCTTATCTATGGCCAAAAATGTTTGCACTATAATTTAATGATAAATTGTGTCCACTAAAAATTGATGGTGGTCTACAATTTTATTTCACAAAGTGAAATATATGATAGCCAACATTGAACTCCTTCATCTTTAGATGAAATTCCCCTGGGCTAGTAAGCCAGTCTAACAACTATTTAACCACGCCTATACATCCATTTTGAATGTTAGAAATCCACAACTCTCTTTCCAGAGCTATGCCTATTTTCTTGGTGATTTCTAATTTCATTATAAGATTCTTTCAGGATTTTATCTCACTCATGTAGTAATTTTTTGTCCTAGTTGGTGTCTACACTTTGCTCCTAGGTTGTACAACATGTTCTCAACATTGTTGGGGGATTTATTTTTTCCCACAACTCGTACACAGGCCATACTAAGGAGTATTTTTTTTTCTATCATTTATTTTTTCCATTGTCCATATGCATGATTTTCATATTTTCCATTTACCTAATACATCCCCCATATGTTTTTATCTTTTATGGGTCACCCCACTCACCTTTCATATGTTTTTTAATTTCTCTAGATTTCCAAATTCACCTCTAGATGTCTTATATGATGTTGAATATTAAATTTTCCCTCTAGATATTTGCTTTGAACTATTGGCTGACTCATTGTAATTAGTTATTTTATTCTTGCATTTTTTGGGAGATTTCCGTTCTAAATAACTCATTTATCCCACAATTCAACTGGTATTCCATAATGGTAGTTTTCCTCTTACTTATTCATATGAAAATAATTACTAGTTGACTAGATATTCCCTATGTGTGAATGGGTTTGTTATTTGGTTGATTTGTTCATTGGAGGATTCGAATGGCCCAACATTCCGTCGACCCGATTATCAGGTCCTTTGGATAGGAAATTTTTCAGTCGACTCCACCATCGTAGAATTCAACTAGTGTAACATTTGGTTGACCAGACCCTTGGGGAAGTTGATTGGTTAGTTTATAAGATAACTCGACTTGTGAGTGGTCGATCAACTAGTCTTTGGGTCGACTCAACTTTTGTCTTAGCTAGTCGAGTTTCCATAATCTAAACAGAGACAAAATTACAGTTTTTTTTTCATATATTTATGTGTTGATGATAAGAATAGGATATAAACCTCTTGTTTATGAATAAAATGGTATTAGAGAAGAAGTTCAAATGCATTTAGTGATACCTATATGCAGGGATGATTTTAAGAATGGAAATTTATTTTAAAATGTAGAAACCTTGGCGAATATTACTAATCCTTCATATGCCAACTATAAATGATTGACGATATTTTTGTAAAAATATTCAAATTTCTAAGGATTTTATATAGTTTTTATAAAATTTTGACGATTTTTAAGGTAAAATAATTTTATCCTATAGAATTTGGGCGAATCATTTTTAAAATAGCGAATCCCGTTTTTGGAAAAACCATGGAAAATTAGCCCATGAATGAAATTTAGCCCCTAAAATCATCCCTGCCTATATGGTAAGTACCCATAGTGATTACAAAAGAAGTGGAAAATATTTTTTTCTAGTGCTAGAGTGAAGTAGAGCACGAACAATGATAGGGGAAGATTATGGAGAAGATAAGGAAGAATATACCAAGGTCATTTGGTTTGGTTGGTTTGATTTGAGCAGAGTTTGACCAAATTGAGATTGATGTTGTCATGGCTACTAGAAGCACAGTGCAAATAAACTTCATGAATAGAAGCTTGTCATGAATATCCCAAGAGGGAAGAAAATTGTATAGAGACAAAGTGTAACTATAGTGAGACATAGGTACCTTTCCATGTGGAGGCCAAGGTGGAAATCAAGCGATATGTTGGGGAATTGGATTTCATCATATTTAACCAATGGATACACAAAATTGAAGTATACTTCATTATGTATGAACTAACTGGAAAACAAAAGATTGTTATTTTCTCAGTTGAAGCTTGAAGGCCATGCTTTGGCATGGGGGAAGGGAGATGAAGTAAACATAGCACTGTGAAAGGAACCACCAGTGACTGATTGGCAGGTTTTAAAGGACATGATAAAATCCCATTTTTTCCCAATAGGATATGAGGAATATGAAAAACTTTTATTTCATTACTCAGGTAGAGACAAGAAAAATTAGTGTAGGAGTTCACAACATAGTTTAGGAAGAGATAAATTCAAATGGGAATCTCTCTCAAAAGTTCAGACATGTTAGTCAATTATTTATGGAAATTTTTACCTCAAATTCATAGACAACTAATGCTATTTATACCTAAAATGACTAATGGGGCCAATATTCAAGTATAGTACTTCGAGGGAGACAAGCGTAAGAAGAAAATAAGTATGCACAGGAAAGAGGAACCACAAGAGAAACAAAGAAAGACAAAAAATAAGAAGAAGTGGAATGAGAAGAATATCATGGAATAAACACAAGAAGAAAAGCCTTCCTCCCAATAATGTAAAAGCTACGATAGAAAGGGACACACTAAGGATAAATGTTGGAAATTACACCTTCATAGGCGCCCTAAATATTTACAGAATTAAAAAAAAATAAAAATGATATGAGTGGATGCTGAGCAACGAGTGGATAGAACCTTATACCTAGAAGGGAGGATTAATTGCAGCAATCCTCATAAAGCGGTGGAATTAGTGGGTTTTATTCATGAGAAGGATAAGGACATGACCTCACTCTTTTATATTAAAATCCACATGAAACAAATCAAGGTGAATTGCTTGTTTGATTCTAGTTCAAATCCAACTTGATATTTATGCAATTGGTTGAGGATCTTGCAACAATGACCCAATGTCATCTGAATCCATACTCCCTTGGATGTGTAAGTTAATATGTGGCATTAAATGTGAGCAAGTAGTCAAAATTTAAGTTTTCCATCATTCAAAACTTTATTGATGAAGTACTTGCAGATGTGGTCCCATTGGACATATGTGGATTCATATTAGGAATTCCATATTTTTACGATATGGATACCATTTTCATAACGTGAGGTAACCTATATAGGTTATAAAAGGAGTAAAAATCATATTACATATATGAAAACAAGGAAAAATCTAATCTCTCTCTAATCGATTCTTATTGGGTTAGAAGAAAAATGAGCAGTGCAAAGAAGTTTATCTTGTTGTTCTTAAGAGAAGGAAATAAGAAAGGAGAAGGAAGTGAGTTGGAGATGAAGGAATCCTTGGAAAGATTCAGTTGTGACTAGCATCAATAACTATAACATTTGATTGAATCCTACATGGAAGTGTTTGAATAGCCTTAGGGGCTGCAACCCATGTGAAATTTTGGACATGAGATTCATTTTTTGTCACAGTCACCACTTCCCAATATTGAACTATATAGGAAGTCCATCATTGAAGAAGATGAAGTAAAGAAGTAACTAAAACAATTTTTGGAACAAGGAGTCATCATATTGAGTACATCGCCAAGTGGTTTGTCCATCATCATGGTTCCAAATAATGATGGAAGCCTAAGAATGTGCATTGACTATGCCTTGAATAATATCACCATCATGAACATATATACTTTGCAAATGACTGATGAATTTTTGGATCAGCTGCGACAAGATTAATGATTCACTAAGATGGACCTAAAACCGGGTTACTACCAAGTGACGATCAAAGAAAAATTAGTGTGGAATATAACGTTCAAAACATGAGAAGGTTTCCATGAGTGGTCAATAATTCCTTTTCGATTATGCAATGATTATACAACGTTTATGAGACTAATGAATGATGTTTTGTGCCCCTTCATTGAATATTTTGTAATAGTATATATGGATGACATAGTAATATTTAGCAATACTTGGCAAGAAAACTTCTCACATGTGACATAGGTACTAGATACCTTGACGAAGAATCAATTGACTACCAACTTGCATAAAAGTGAGTCTGGAAAGACTTCCTTGATATATCTTGGACACATGATTGGAGAAGGGGAGATGAGCGTAGATCTGGAGAATATTGCATCCATCACCCAATGTCCTCCTCCAAACAATGTGACAAAAGAAAGGATTTTCATGGGAGTAGCACAATATTTGAGGAAATTCACTGTAGAATTTTCTATAGTAGCAACACCATTGCACAAACTAACTGAACAATAAAAGATACTTCATTAGAATAATGCACAACCAAGAGAATTTGATGCCATGAAGAAGAATATTAGTGATGCTCCAGTCTTAGATATGGAAAATTTGCAACAACATTTGGAGCTACAGAGAGATGCAACAAAGTTACTGACTTAATGAGCACTGTGACCTAAAAACGAGAACTCTAGCCCTAAAAAACAATACTTTTGGATAAAAAACATCAAAATCAACCCCCATATCAAAAAGTGGTGCTACCTATAGCACCATTATTTTAATTGGGGTCAAAATTAAAACATTTTTCAAACATGGCCTTCAAAACCCGGACTTGTATATTTAGCATTTGGTACCATTAAAACAAAAACCTCAAAATCAACCCTCAAATTGAAAAGTATTACTACTGGTAGCACCCATTCTAAAATTGAGGTATTAAAATGACACATTTGTTTAAAGTGATAAAAAAATAATCGTTAATATAAACAAAATAATAAAATCAACCCTTAAATATTTACTTTTAAAATCTTAATTTATCACTCAAGTACAAGACAATACATAATGCCATAAAAAAATACATT
>JZKD02S0907770.1:626003-666162 GCA_000966675.3 Picea glauca
TTTTAGTTTTTAATTTGTCAAAAAAAAATGAATTATATTTTTTTGCTATATATTGAAAAACAATTTTATTAACTACAATTATTTTATGTGTATTAAAGTAAAGGTAAAACATGTTTTAAAAATGATATTTTCCACTATACTTAAAAAGTATGAAACCTTAAAATAATTAAGGAAACACATATATATGAAAATTTTTAATTTCAAAAAAGTAAATGGTAAAAAAAATATTTAAGATTGAAAGAAGCATGGAAAAATGAAAAAAATCACTATTGAAAACAAAATTAGAAAAAAATGAAAATAGATGAAAAAAAATACATTTAAACAAATAATTTGGAAACATTATCGATCAGAAAAATTAAAATATCCAAAAACCACATAAAAAGGGAGGGGGGTGCTACAGGTAGCACCATTTTTAAAAACATGGTAAAAAATGTGGCCACAAGAAAAACGAGAACTCTGTAGATTTCTCGTTAAGTTGGTCACTATGTTATGCTAGTGGGTATGGATTAGTAACAATACTCATGCACAAAAGTAGGCATGAAAGAAGCACAAACTTCTATAGTCTCTAGGAATTTTGGGGTGGAAAAGACAATGAATTTTTTTTTGTGATATGTGTATTCGTTAAGGATTCAAGAGAAGGTTGCAAATTTTGTTAGAGGCTATCTTATTTGCAACACTAGCAAGTCAACAAACCAGAAACATGTCTTGTAGGCCTCGAGAGAGAATCTCAAAGGATTTTATTGGATGTTTTTCTATGACTTGTAGAGACCATGACTACTTATTTGTTGTAGTAAATTGCTTTAGGAAAATGTGTTTTCTCATTCCTTATAAGAATACAATCTATGTATGATAAGTAAATAAACTATTCTTCAACCATGTTTAGGTACATTTCATATTTCCAATGTTGATCATATCCGATTGGGATAGTAGGTTCTTGGGTAAAGTCTGGACCACACTTTGGGAGAGAATGGATAGTAATATGAAGTATTCCACTACTTTCCATCCTCAAATTGATGGAAAAATTGAGGCTGTAAATAGGACATTGGTGCAATTATTGAGTGGCTACAAGTACAAACATCTAAATACTTGGGATGATCAGTTATTTTACATTCAAAAATCCTACAACATAAAACTTCATTCTTCCACCATTAAGTCTCCTTTTGACACTTGTTTTGGTTATTTACCTTCTTCTCCATTTGATATTGTTTATGAAGAATACAAGGAAGAATAATATATGCAAGCAGATGAACATAAGGAAAGATAATTCGTGGATAATATTAGGTATATACATCTAAGGGTTCAGGACCATTTTGACAAGAGGCAACAATGACAATCCCAGAAATGACGAAAGTAAGGAGGATTACAAATTTCATGTTGAAGAACACCTTCGAGTTGGAACTTTCCCCTTATATGAAGATCAATTAAGTGGTAAATGTGTAATATTTGAAGTTGTTCAAACCCTCCATGATGGATGAGGAGGAAGAACATCAGGTTCTTCCTACTATTGAATATGTTGGACAACATGGTGTTGTATATATGAAGGAAGACACCGGTCTCGAGCATTAGGTGCAGGAAACTCATACATGATAGAAAGATAAGTTGCATATTGTTGTCAAAGGATAGAATCCAAGGAAAGAGAAGTGGTATAAGGGGAACCAAATAGAAAACAAGTTCCCACATCTATCCTTGCCGACTTTTGGGGACACAAAGCCTTCCAATAGGGAGGCGTGATCTTAATTGAATCTAGAAAGAAACATTTGCTTTCGACATAGGGAATGTCAAAGGAAAAATATGATGAAGGAGTTCAAATTGTTGGTGTGAAGGGCCCCATGGAATCCCAATTGATGTCCACTCTTATATTCAATGTATTCTAAGTCATATGAGATGTGAATTCTGGAAGCATACTATTGTACATAAAGAAATGTTGTATTATAAGAATATGATATTTTCATGAGATATGCTCCCTTAGGAGAAAATACAAATAAAAAAAGATAACGAGGAGAAACATACTAGGGAAACTTTGAAGCATTGGGGGCACCTAACCTTCGAGATATTCTACAAATTCACTCAGTATCATATATCATGTTTTTCTCACAATTAAAAAGGGGTCCTTTGGCTATGAATTATGTGAAGAGGTTTCTCGGATGTCACTAAGGAGCATAGAGATGAACAAAGAACCTATAACTTACCCATTTTTGAATAACAAAGAGCATAGTAGAAAAGAATGTTGGGTTTCAAGGGTAAATTCTAAGTTTTGTGTGTGTTTATTGTATTTGGAATTCATTTCCCATGGGTGGAAATGTTTACACAATGATTTAAGGATAAATAGTGTGAACTACAAATTAATGGTCATATATATTTTTTCATGAAATTTCCCTCGCCTAGTAAGATATTCTAACATCTCTTTAACCACATCCGTACATCCATTTTGAAGGTTGGAAATTGGCGATTTTCTTTCCATAGTTGTTTCTATTTTCTTGAGGGTTTCCAATTTCATTTTAATAGTCATCGACATTTTTTTGTCACTCTAGAGTCGATTTCTTTTCTAGTTGATCTCTACACTTTTCCCATGGGTCGTACATCACTCAACAATTTCGGGGCATATTTTTTTCCAACAAGTCATACATGGGCCATACTTCGGAATTTGGTGATGTTTGGGAATGTATTAATTTTCGATGTGCCATGTCCACAATTTTCTTCTTTAGTTACCCAATACATCCCACAAACATATTTATATACTATGGGTTAACCCACTCACCTTTAATACACTTTTCAATTGTTTTGGATTTCAAAATTTACTCCGAGATGTCTTCTTTTGTATTGAATACTAAATTATCCCTCTAGATATTCATTTTTAACCATTGGTTGACTTCTTCTACTGGGTTATTTTTAACCATTGGTTGACTTGTTCTACGAACGAATTGGTTCTAAATCAATTCGATTGGAATTATCTCTTGGTAATTTTCCTATTAGTTATTTTTCCAAGAGAAATGGCTACTTGACCATATCTTCCCTTTGTACAACGATGTTTGTTATTTGTTCGATCCATCTATTGGAGCATTCGAATGGTCCAACATTCCTGAATATTGGAACCTTTGAATGGGAAACCATTTGGTCAACTCGAACATCATAGTATTTTATTGGTATAACATTTTTTCAAACCGACTGTTGGGGAAGCTGATCGGTCATTCAATAGGCCAACTTCACTTGTGAGTGGTTGACCAACTAGTCCTTGGGCCGATTCAACATTTTTTCTTGGCTGGTCTAATTTACTTCATCTAAAGGGAGACAAAAGTATAATTATCTTACATAGGTTTCCATGTTGGTGAGACAAGTAGGATATAAGCCTTCCATTTATGAATCACTAAGCATCTAATAAATACTATGCTTGAGAGTTTAGGGATTTTGTCTAAAATTCAAAATCACATCATCCTTCTAAAAGTGTTTGGATTCAAAGGGACATGATTGCTTCTTATTTCCTTAAATTTGATTAGTCAATTATTCGAATCAAGTATGTTAGCACACCATGATACTAGTTCTCTTAAATGAAATGCTTTGGGCATAGAACTGGATTTGGCTATCCCGAACATCCACAATTTTTTCATAAGATTCTCTTCTAGGGAGAGGAAAGAATACCACTTCTAGGTGATAGATCACTATAATTCTCATCTTTCATGGGATAGCGAGTTCATTTTATCTCAAAATAATCACTCTCTCCTTTTTCTTGATCACCATCTCTTTCACTTTCAGTGTGATTAGGTAAATGTTATCGTTACATGTAGAAATTTAATTTGCCATCTAATTGGAACCCAACTAATCATTAATTAAGAATTAATATCACCATTCAAACTTTCCCCCTTGTACAGTCACTGCACGTCACTCACTAATTGGTAAATGTCATTAATATAGACAAGTTTTGGGATAAATGTGCAGAAATTAAGTCTCATTAATTAACAATAGTAATCCTTGTCATGTGATATATGCATGGAATATGTGTTATGATTCCATCAAAAATATAAATAAATATGTGGAATGCGAGATGTAGGAAGAAATTTTGATCAAGTGTTATTATTTTACATGAGACTTAAATACACTGAGAAAATAGACTATGGACAAAGCTATAGGATGCATGATGTGGGCATAATTATGTCGAATGCAGGTGTCAAAATATTGGGAACACAAGTCTAATTGTAGGATGTTTTCCTTTCCTCCATGGGACTATTCTTTTTTTGGATGTGAATGCAACATGACAGGGATGTTGAAAAGGAAAATTATTCCCACATATGTATGCGAACACATTTTTTGTAGGATGTTAGGAAACAAAAAATACAAGAGAAAAAGAATATTTCAAATCATAGCGCACACATAAATCATAAAATGTTTATCGTGGAAAAACCTTACACAAAAATCTTGCCAACAATAGATATATTATTTCCTTGGAAAAACCTGGCGAATGATACCAATCTTGGTACATTAAAATGGAGTCTCACCAACCTTTTATAGGATTTTATTACATGTAATTCACGAGATCAATACCAAAGGTATCCAAGTCTACCATGTGGCTAAAACCCCCATTGTTGACCTAACAAATTTTACTCTTTCACCAAGTCAAGTTTATCATAATATAGGAGGGGTTCAAAAAAGGAAAGGATATTTTATGCAGCTCCCCTACCTCAACAAGGTCTTCTGACCTCTCGGTCACTGGATTGTCACTAAACTGAGCTAGATTATCTCTTTTGGGTCCTTACTTGAACCTATACTAAAAAAATCCATAGGTCCTCTGTGAACTGCACCCACGTGAACAGGCACTGGATGCGAGTTCCCTCCACGCGATCTCCGGTTGTGACCACACACCTCTCAAAAGGTGTTTCATGATTTTGTGTATCACGTTTTTTGTACGCGAGTCACCCTGAATCTCCCAAACTCTGAAATTATGACAGGGGCTTAGCACTTGCTAACTTCTCCCTTATCCTTATCCATGTGACCACTACCTATGACCATAAGGGAAATCAAAAGGCACATCATGAAATCCCGTATCGAAACTTTGCACGTGAGTCAACCCTCACTCCTTCCGACTCTCAAAACTCCAAAAAGAGCTTAACGGGTGTTAGATCCTTTCCTTATCTCTACTTGTGTGACCATTCACTAGGAACTAGGGTTCATCCTTTGAGCCTGTCAGGATTTCATACATCGGGGGTTTACGATACAACTTATCTCCCTTCGCTCGATACCTGAAAGATCGATATTACTTTTCCATGGATCAATGAATTCAATTATCCTATGATTTGATGGTCCATATCGTCTCCACGGTTCTCCCTCTGAGAGTTTCCACCATTCGTTCAACTTCTCCAATGCTTGAATCTTCAATGTGTGTGGATCTATGCCACCTGTCACCCCAGATCCAATGACTGGAATGATTTCGCGAGTTTGCGTTTCGCGAATTCTCACAAATTGGCCCTTTGACTTCTCTGTTCTGTAAGTTAGTGAAATGCTGATCTGTTGTCGCGTCTCCTCTGAATCCAATGACCCAAATCTTATTCCAGGACTTCTGGTCTCTGTGTTTTGACATTTTTCAATTCTCAAACATAAACCTTACTTCAGCTTTTCCCTACGTACGAGATCTATTGACAAGTGTCTCCTCACAGATCAACGACTCATGGGCCTTTGGCTTTCTGCGATCTAGGAATTTCAAGTCTCAAACTTTCTTCCTTGTGCACTGGTGATATATGATGACTCACACTTGATCAATCGGACAACTGAGATCCCACCTCAGCATTCTAGCACTCTGGGCTTCAAAAATCTCAAGTTTCAAGACGATATCGCTTCTGAGCTTCCAGAAACCAATGACTGTGATTCCTCCTACCAATATAACTCTTAGTCTTTACCTCCAGTGATCTGATGACTCAGATATATCTCATTGATCCGATGGTTGAGATTCTATTCTGGGTCTCCAGAATCCAAAAATCTCAAGTTTCAACCTCGATAGCTTCTATCCTCGGTATGGGAAGTACTAAGGTTTGATAACTTCCTTCTGATCCGAAAACTGTCTATATTCTTCCCTATGATCCAATAGTCACGATCATTCTTCCTCCTAACCTTCTGATATCTCTCTGCCTTCAAAGATTTATCCACTTTCAAAGGTTCCAAACCTTTGTTCTCCCTACAAATTCGTCTTTGGGATTTTATCAACACTCAAGAAAAGTGTTATCTCTTATGAGATTCTATCCTTAAAAAGATTTCGATATCCCACACACACTTTGCATTCTCGAGATTTCAAATAACTCAGTTCGAAGGATTTTCTTGAAAAGAAAATGCTTCTTGCCCACTTGGCATTCTTCTGCACTGGTTCTTCGAAGCTTGTTGGCTTATTAACACTGTGAACACCTTGAACCTGGTCTGCGTTTATATGATTCTCTCTGAACTTATCTGAGTCAATCCGAGACCCATTCAACGCACTCCTTACGTTCAAGATGCACACCTTGCATACAAGTATCAGAAGAGAAACGATTGAAACTCAACCAGTTTCATCACGAATTCATAGAGTTAATCTCTCGAACAATCATACATGAACGAAATGAAATAAATCATACACACAAAATAACATTCATTCAATCCCACATGAAACGAACAAAGACCAAGAATTTGGGACAATTTATGTTTGTTCTATTCATTCATGAAAAAACAAAATACATAGTGTTCTCTGCTACTCTACTCTGCTCTACTGATCTTTGTATTTTGTCTATCTGTTCTCATTTGTTAGAAAGAAATATGGAACAACTATCTAAGGACCTCTCCACGAGCTCTCTCGTCCTATTCTGAAATATATCATTTCAAATTCAAAGCTATTACCTACTCTATCCTATTACAATAACTACTAGTTATTGTCAGATAGAGTCAACACTCTATATTTGCAGTTTCTTATAGTCTTTCAAGACTTTACAAACAAGTTACATTTTTAAAATGTTGTTACAAAAATATTTCAACAACCGATTAAATTCTGAGTTAAATGTTTTATTTGAAACTCTGTCATCGTTGAGATGTCATTCATCTGCTTCCATGCATGTGTTGCTAACTTTGAAGGAGATGCTCCTCCATCATACACCTCTGGTTAAAAAAATTCATGGACTCTTGTCCATGAGCTCCTGTATTGTCCTTCCATGCTTCAAAATATTAGGTTCTGTGACCCAACTTTCATATTTCATTGGATGATCTTTCTACTTCACTAAGTGTTAGGTAGCTAGAGAGGTAGTAGTGGGGGCCTAGAGGGCCCATAGTGATAATAGTGGAGGCCATTCAATGTAAGGTGGACTAGGTCCAATATGGTAGTTAGATATAATAGATGGGTAGTTAGATACAATAAATGTAAGAGGACTTCTTAGAAGGTTCTACTTCTAGAAGATTCCTCCTCTAAAATGTTCTTAGGTGATGGTAGCACTATATAAATAGGTTCAAGCAATGTAATAAGACATGAATAGAGTATTTTATTTGGAGCTGAAGCTCAATAGGAGGATGCCCCCTTGAAGAGGCAAGGGAACAGGAGATGATCCCTTCCATAATAGGATCCATTGTATGGTGTTTCCCTACCTCAAGGGTTTTGATATAATATAGTGGAGGTTTTCTATATTGTTCTTGTATATATATTGTGGTACTTTTGTATTCATTATTTGTTTCTTAACAAGTGGTTTCAGAGCACTTTCCTTGGCAGACATTGTGGGAAAATATTTTTTATTTTTGCAGATTTTTTTTTCGGAGAAGAAAAAGAAGGGCCGCGACATTCCAAACCTTTTTGGTATATTTTTGTCAACAATTTGTAGAAAAAAATTGTATATCTGATTTTCTCTCAGAAAAACACCCGAGTTGAAAAACAAATTCATCTGAAATGGAGTCCGGGAAGTCAATATATTGAAGTTTTAAAATCTGCAATTTTAGAAGTTTTTTCCGCGGACGACAACATGATTTTTTTTTATTTCTGTAGTAGTTGGAGGCCCAATTTTCCTAAACAAATTACAGATCTGTTTTCCTCTCACAATTTCACCCAATTAAAAAAACAAAATTCATCCAAAACAGAGTCTGGGAAGTGAAGTTATGAGCATTTTAAATTCAACATTTTTTTAGGGTTTTTCCAGAAAAAACTGCGATTTTTTGTCGTAAGTTATTGTTGTATTTTTGGGGTTTTTTCATGATGGCTAGAACAAAGAGTTCATAGGGTGCTCATATGGCTATTTACTCTTAAACCCTCAAATAAATTCTACAAATTACTGAAACATTCAAATCCCAATTGTATGACACATTGGATGCCAGATTGCATGACCTTGCAAATGGCCTCAATGATAGTTTTTGAGTATTCAAGATTCATTGGATAACATGCAGGAGAGATTTCTTATGAAGGACATCAGGTATGAATATAATCAAGAAATATATACTTGGTATGATTTTGAGGCCGATTGTGATGATTGGTATATGGATAGTTGTGATTTATGGGATGACAACCACTCTCATATTTTATTTGATGACTCTAATCCACATTCTGTAGAGAGAATCAATGTGAAAAATCGAAAGACAATGATTGTCAGAAGTGTCTATCCTGCATATTCTATAGTGGTATTATTCCTTCCAAATTTTTCTACGACCCTTTTCCACTATGTGGATGGATCTTCTTATTTGGATCCACATGATATGTGTCAGTCTTTGGAGAATCATTTTGAGTTGGTTATTGGGTTCCAAAATCTTCCACGGGGAGTTCACATGACAACTTAGACATGGGACCCAGGCTTGCAATGGTGGTTGGACTAATTTAGCATGGTGTTGTTCCTTTCTACATGGGACCTTGGTTCTGTAGTCTTCTTCAGAATTATGGTCCACAATTATCCATCAGACCTTGTTATATAGTTGTACATCAAGTGTTGAGGACAACACTTTCATAAGGGGGATGGAATGTTAGGTAGCTAGAGAGGTAGTAGTGGGGGCACAGAGGGTCCATAGTGATAATAGTGGAGGCCATTCAATGTAAGGTGGAATAGGTCCACTATATTATTAAATAAGACCCACTATGGTATTTAGATATAATAAATGGGTAGTTAGATACAATAAATGTACAAGGACTTCTTAGAAGGTTCTACTTCTAGAAGATTTCTCCTCTAGAATGTTCTCAGGTGATGGTAGCACTATATAAAGAGGTTCAATCAATGTTATGGGACATGAAGAGAGTATTGTATTTGGATCTGAAGCTCAATAGGGGGATTCTCCCTCGAACAAGAAAGTGAACAGGAGAGGATCCCTTCCATAATAGGATCCATTGTATGTTGTTTCCCTACCTCAAGGGTTTTGATATAATATAGTGGAGGTTTTCTATATTGTTCTTGTATATATATTGTCGTGATTTTGTATTCAATATTTGGTTTTTAACACTAAGTACTCAGGATATGTATTCCTCCTAGCTTTCTTTCCATCCCTCTGTTCAATAATATTTTCCATCTGAGGTTTTTTTGTTGTGGGTAATTTCTCTTCCCACTGAATTTCTTTCTGATCATCTGATTCTCTTGCTTCATCTCTCCTCTAAGGATACAGGTCTACAAAATTGAATATCGGTGATATACCAACATTGTCTTACAACTCAATCTTATAATCATTGGCTGTGAATTTTTTGAGAATCTTGTATGGTCCTATCTTCTTCATTTTCAATTTGTTATACGTTCCCCTTAGAAACCTTTCTTTTCTCAAATGATCTAAAACTTCATATCCAACTTTGAATTGAACTTCTCTTCTCTTTTGATCAACTCTTCTCTTGTATTTCTTACTATTGTCCTATAGTCGCTCTATGACTCTGTCATGGAGTTTCTGCATTTCTGTTGCAACATCCTCTGTTCCAACATTTCTAAACTCATCTTGATTCAAATCTCTCAACTTTGTAATCCCTGTTTGAAACTATGCTCCTTGGCAATCCATGTAGTCTCACTACTTCTCTGGAAAAAAAAATTGGTGATGTGTGTGGAATCGCTTCTCTTCTGGCATGGTATGAAATGTGACATTTTTGAAAGTTTGTCTACCACAAAAAATATGGAATCGCTCCCTTTTTTAGTTCTAGGAAATCCCAAAACAAAATCCATACTGATTGCATCCCATGACCTTTTTGGAATTGGTAGTGGCGGATACAAACCAATGTTTTTTTTTCTTCCTTTTGCATATTGACAAATAATTCATTTGTTCACAAATTTTTTCACTTCTACTCTCATGGTCGGCCAATAATACGAACTACTCAATTGTGCAAATTTCTTATCGTGGCTAAAGTGTCCAGCTAAACCTCCACTATTTTTCTCTTTCAATAGGTTTTCTTTCATTGAGCACTTCATAATGCATAATTGGATTCCCTTGAGAACTAATCCATCTTGGATCAAATATTCAATCCATGGGCTTCTCTCTCCCAACAAAGGATTCTTTCATGCCTCATAAGCTTCTTTAAAATTTGCATCTTCTTTATACATCTCCGTGAGTTGTTCGAACCCCAAAGTCTCCAGCTGGAGTTCCTGTACAATCAAACTCCTTCTGCTCAAAGCATTTGTGACTTTGTTAGCAGTTCCAACAATGTGTTTAATAACAAACGTAAAATTTTGCATAAATTATACCCATTTTGCATGTTTCTGATTCAACTTTTTTTGCCTAGTAATAAATTGCAAATCTTTATTATCACTTTACAAGACAAATTCTTTAGGAATTAGATAATGCCTTCATTTTTTCAAATCTTGAATCACTACATAAAATTCCTTGTCATACGTGGAATACTTTTTCTTGGCATCAGTCAGTTTCTCACTAAAATAAGAAATTGGCTTGTTGTCCTGACTCGAGACTGCTCCAATAGCTAATCCACTTGCATCACATCTCACATGAAATGTTTTTCCAAAATCTGGTAAGACCAGAATTGGTTGCTCTGTGATTTTCTCCTTGAACACTTTGAAACTTTTTTCAGCTTCCTCTATCCAACTAAAGGACTTATGTTTCTTCTTCACAGTGTCCAACATGGGTGTACATATGCCACTGAAATTTCTGATGAATTTTCTATAAAAGATCACTAACCCATGAAAACTTTTTACCTCAAATATATTGCTCGGCAACAACCATTCTCTGATCTCTCTAACTTTTTCTAGGTCCATATTCAATTCATTGGAAGAGATTACGAAACCCAAATATATGAGCTCCTTCTTCATAAAAGAACTCTTCTTTAGATTTATCATCAATTTCTCTTGCTGTAACCTTTCCATCACTAATGTCAAATGTGTTAAGTGTTCTTCCTTTGTCTTGCTGAAGATTAGTATGTCATCTAGATATACCATGACAAATTTTCCTATGAAGCCTTTCAACACTTCATTCATTAATCTCATAAATGTGCTTGGTGCATTTTTCAACCCAAATGGCATGACAAACCATTAAAACAACCCTTCATTTGTCTTGAATGTTGTTTTCCATTCATCTCCCTTTCTCATTCTTATTAGATGATATCCTCTCTTCAAGTCTATCCTGGAAAAAGAACTTGCTCTACTCAAACAATCCATAAAATCATCCATCCTCGATAAAGGAAATATCTACTTAATGGTTATATTGTTGATGGCTCAAGAATCTGTACACATTCTCAATCCCCCATCTTTCTTTGTTCTTAATACGGTCAATATTTCACATGGGATTAGGCTTTCCTTGACTAACCCTTTATCCAACAACTCCTAGACTTGATTTTTGACTTCCTCATTCTCTCTAGGTGTCAACCTATAAGCTTCTTTTTTTGGTAAACTAGCTCCTGGAATAAGGTCAATATGATGGGTTATAATCATAATGGGTGGCAATGAGTGTGGTAACTCATCCACGACTATATCAACAAAATTTTCTAACCGTCCATGGATTTCTATAGGAAAGGCTTCTACAGAAGTATTTGTAAGGATAACTCTAGGATTACTCACTACAACAAACTACATTTGTTTCTCCTTCTTGACTTCTTTTAAGAGCTCCTTCCCACTCATGAGAAGTATGCCTGAACTAGCTTCTTCCTTTTGTTCTTTGTATTCTATGGGTAACAACATATTTGTTCTACCATTATTTTCTAGGGTATAGGTATTCTTTCTTACATCATGAATAACTTTTCGGTCATACTTCCATGACCTCCCCAATAAAATCTGACAAACATCCATAGGAATTACATCACATAATATTTCATCTTTGTAACCTCTTATTTTAAATTCAACTTGTCATTGTTGAATTACCACGACTTGATGTCCTTTTCTCAACCATGATACTTTGTATGGATTTCGATGTGTAGTTGTCTTCAATTCCATCTTTTCCACCATCTCCATGGATACTATATTGTTAGTGCTCCCACTATCTATGATAATCTTGCAAACTCTGTCTTTCGATTTGTAGGAAGTTTTGAATAGGATTGTTCGCTAAATTGGCTCCTTTGGTTCCTTTTCTGGTTTAAGAAGAATCTTCCACATCATGATGTTTCTTTCTCCTTCTGTTGCTTTTTCTTCCACATGTTTAAGCTCTTCGACAATGTATGCTTCTCTACCTCCTTCTCTCTTTCTGTCGGGACATTCCCAAGATTTATTTCCTTCTTTTCCACGGGTATAGCATTTAACTATGCCTCCTTTGGATCTTCCTCTTCGTCTACCTCTGGAAAAATAACCTCTTCCTCTATGTTTTCCTTCTTTAGAACTTCCACCCTTCTCATGGTGACAATGTTGTTTGCAGCTTCAGGCTTCAACTTTTGGAACTTCTCTCTGTTGGTTCCCTTGCCTCTACTTGAATTTCCTTTTCTACTTCATTTGCTTTTCTTCCTAGCCGATTTTTCTTCAAATTTAAAGGTTGCTTGACAAGAATCCTCTACTTTACTAACTAACATCATGTTGATCTCCTCTTTTATATCATATCTCATCCCATTGATGTATCTGGATGTCTTCTCATCTTCATTCTCTTTCTATCTAGCCCTAATGCTCAGTCGGTAAAATTCTTTAGTGTACTCCTTCACTAATAAACCCCTTTGTTTCAGGTTCTGAAATCTTCTATAAATATTGATTTGGTAATCCTTTGTGATAAATTTGGCTTTCAACTTAGCTACAATCCTATCCCAGTTTTTAATTTTTTGCTTACCATTTCTCCTGCGTTCAGCTTGCAACTCATCCCACCGTAACGTTGCATGGCCTTTTAGTCTTGTCATTGCATGCTTCACCATCTTGTCTTCTTCAATATCTTCATAATATAAGTATTTTTCCATAACACGTACCCAATCCAACAATTCTTCAACTTCTAAATTTCCTTCATACATAGGTACCTCTATTCTTGTTGTGGCTCCTATCTTTGAAATAACATTTATCAAGTGATCTTATGCAGTATATTCCACATCATTTTCTTCATTCATTTCTTCCTAAATCTCATATTCACTGACATCACCAGTGTCTGGTGCTATTCTCTGTGTTGTTTCAATGGCATCCAATCTCATTCGAAGTCGCCTCATTTCTTCTTCCATTTTTTCATTTGCTCTATGCCTTCTGGGTGGCATGATTTTCATTGCGTCACCTGCAAACATAAATCAAAATCATTTGATACCCCAAATGATACCAACTTTCCTCCTTTCTCCTCTTGTCTGTTGTCTTTAGAAAAATTTAAAATCGGCTCTGATACAAACTGATGTAGCCCCTCTACCTTAACAGGGCCTGTCGACCTCCCAGTCACTCTATCATCACTAAAATGAGTTGGATTATCTCTTTCGGTTCCCTACTGGAACCTTGCATAAACAAATCCATAGGTCCTATGTGAACTGCACCCACGCGAACATGCACTAGGCACAAGATCCCTCCATGCGATCATCGGTTGTGATCGCACACCTCTCAAAAGGCGTTTCACTATTTTATGTATCGGGTGTTTTGTACATGAGTCACCCTAACTCTTCGGACCTACAAAATTATGACAGGGGCTTAACACTTGCTAGCTCCTCCCTTATCCTTCTCCACATGACCACTATATGTGACGACAAGCCTAATCATAAGGCACTTCATGAAATCCTGTATCAAACCTTTCCGCATGAGTCAACCATGACTCCTTCTGAATATCAAAACTCCAAAAAGAGTTTAACGGGTGTTATCTCCTTTCATTATTTCCACTTGTCTGACCATTCACCATGACCTAGGGTTCATCCTTTGAGTTCGTTGAGATTTCACAGATCGAGGGTTTATGATACAATTTATATCCCTTCGCCCGATACCCGAAAGACCAATATTCCTTTGACATGGATCAACGACTTCAATTCTCCTATGATCTGACCGTCCAAATCACATTGACGGTTCTCCCTCAAAGATTTTCCATTGTCCGTTCATCTTATCCCAATGCTCAAATCTTCGATGTGTGTGGAAATATGCCACATGTCACCCCAGATTCAATGGTTGGAATGATTTCACGAGTTCACGTTTCGTGACTTCTCACAAATCGGCCCTTTGACTTCTCCACTCTACAAGTCAGTGAAATGTTGATCTATTGTCGCGTGTCCTCTGAATACAACGACCCAAATATTATTCTGGGACTTATGGTCTCTGTTCTCTATCATTTTCAATTCTCCAAATGAAACCTTACTTTATCTTTTCTGTGAGTACAAGATCTACTGACAAGTGTCTCCTTATACATCAATGACTCATGGTCATTCGGTTGTCCGTGATCCAGGTATTTCAAGTCTCAAACTTGCTTCCTTGTGCGCCCATGATATCGAATGACTCACACTTGATCAATCAGATGACTGAGATCCCACCTCGACGTTCCGACACTCCGGGCTTCAAAAATCTCAAGTTTCAAGCCGCTCTCCCTTCTGAGCTTCCAGCAACCAACAAGTGTGATTTATCCTGGAAATACGACACTTAGTCTTCACCTCCAATGATATGATAGCTCAGATCTATCTCATTAATCTGATGGTCAAGATTCTATTTCGGGTCTCCAGACTCCGAAAATCTCAAGTTTCAACCTTGATAGCTTCTCTCCTCGGTACGTGAAGTACTAATCTTTTAGCACTTCCTTCTGATCTGACAAAGTGTCGATCTTCTTCCCTATGATCCAACACCCATGGTCATTCTTGCTCCTGAGCTTCTAATATATCTCCGCCTTGGAAGATTTATCCTCTTTCATAGGTTCCAAACCTTTGTTCTGTCGACGACTTCATCTCTGGGATCTCGTCAAAACTCAAAAAAAGTGTTATATCTTCTGAGATGCTATCCTTAAAAGGATTTTGATCTCCCAGGCACACTTTGCATTCTTGATATTTTGAATAACTCAATTCAAAGGATTTTCTTAAAAAGAAAATGCTTCTCACCCACTTGGCATTCTTCTGCGCTGGTTATTCGAAGCTTGTTGGCCTCTTGATGTTGTGCACATCTTTCACATGGTCTGAGTTTCTCTAATTCTCTATGAAATTCTCTGAGTCAATCTGAGACCCACTAGATGCACTCCTTGCATTCAAGATCCACACCTTGCATACAAGTATCAGAAGAGACATGATTGGAACTCAACTAGATTTGTCACGAACTGATATAGTTAATCTCTCAAATAGTCATACAAGAACAAACTGAAATAAATCATACACAAAGAATAACATTCATTCAATCCCACATGAAATGAACATAGTCCAAGGATTTGGGACAATTTTTGTTTGTTCTATTCATTCATTAAAAAACAAAATACATAGTGTTCTCTGCTACTCTACTCTGCTCTAATGTTCTCTGTATTTTGTCTATCTGGTCTCATCTGTTAAAATGAAATACTGAACAACTTTCTAAGGACCATGCCACGAGCTCTCTCATCCTGTTATGAAATCTATCATTTCAAATTCAAAGTTATTACCTACTCTTTCCTATTACAATAATGACTAGTTATTTCCAGATAGAGTCGACACTCCATATCTGCAATTTCTTACAGTCCTTCAAGGCTTTACAAACAAGTTACATTTTTAAAATGCTATTACAAAAATATCTCAACAATCGATTAAATTATGAGTTAAATGCTTGATTTGAAACTCTATTATTGATGAGATGTCATTTGTCTACCTCCACGCGTGCATTGTTGACTTTGAAGGCGATGCTCCTACATCAATATTGCAAAATAAAAAGTTGAAAGTATGAAAAACTAGATCATCATTTTGTTGACAAATTTGAATTGGCCGGTTGGGTAGAAAAAGAATCCATCTAGCTTCAACCAATACAGAGTAATCATATATCTAGTCGAGGAGGGATAGCTAAAAGTCTAGATCAATTTATTTCAGATAATACCTTTATATAGAGGGTGGAAATATACATAACTTGGGTTTCCAAGGTGATATGTTCAGATCACTTTCCTATTGTACCTGAACTAGTTAAGGATGGATTAAAACTTGGATTACCTTTTAAATATATTCTTTATTGGTAGGAAGAGGAGGATTCACATAGGCTAGCTGAGGATAATTGAAAGCATTATGAAGGTTTGGGGGGAATTTCTAGTGTTCAATGTACTTCTACATTAAGGCTACTCAAATAAAAAGTAGTCTTTTGGATAGGTGAGAGACATAAAAGGTTAGATATGTTTCTTAAGGAGGTGAAGAAAGAATGTAAGTTGTTTTAATCTGAACAATTCATTGAAAAATTTAAAAAATATATCTCAGAATGGTTAGTTCATTAGAATAGAAAAATAAAGAGCTTGAATATATTGGATAAATAAATATGGTGGATAATTAATATTTGAAGTTTGTGTATTGAGGTTAGTGACCAAAATAGTAAGCAGATTCATTTTTTTCAAATCATGGGTGAAACAAAAACACTATTTGGGAATTAACAAACAAGGATTAAAACAAGGTTTGGGGGTTCCATGATTTGGAAAATCTATGGGTTCATCACTTCAAGATCTTTAAAGAATCTAATAGAGTGAACTTGGGTGATATTTTAAAATTTGTGTCATGTTTTCACATATTTGTTAATGAATAAGAGAATAATATATTTTACAAACCAGTGACTAAGGAGTGAATTATGTATATACTTAGTACTTTTCAAAAGGATGAGAATCATAGCCCAGATGAATGGATTGCATAATTTTTTATAGACTTCTTAGATGTTATTGGAGATGATTTACTAAGAGTTTTCAAGGATGTTAGGGAGATTGGGAATATGCCAAGGAGCTATAATTCCACCTTCTTAGTCCTTAATCCTTATTCCTAAGGTGAACTTCCAATGATCTTAGACCTATTTCCATATGTAATTTCCTTTATAAAATAATCTATAAGGTGATATAAATTAGAATAAAACCCTTCCTATATAACTGCATGTCCTTTGAACATTTTGAGTTTCTAAAGGGTGGACCTATACATGAGGTCATATGAACTTCTTAGGAAGGCTTGTATTAAAATAAACCTTCTAAATTCCATGCAATAATTATTGAACTAGACTTGTATATGTCCTACGATAGAGTGTCCTCGACATGTATATGGATTATCCTCATTCATGTTGTATTTGATATACCATTAGTAAAATGGATAATGGGGTATGTGAAATCCTTTTACATTTTTTTTTTAAAATAAACCTTCTAAATTCCATGCAATAATTATTGAACTAGACTTGTATATGTCCTACGATAGAGTGTCCTCGACATGTATATGGATTATCCTCATTCATGTTGTATTTGATATACCATTAGTAAAATGGATAATGGGGTATGTGAAATCCTTCTACATTTTTTTTTTAATTAATGGTTTTGGTTATAGGTTTTTTAATTCTAAGGGGCTTAGGCTAGGCTTCCCTTTGTCCCTATATATTTTAATCTTATTTTCCAAAGATATAAGTACCTATATCCATGAAGCTAAAAGTCAAAGGAAACTCATGGGAACTAAAATATGGAGGGATCAACTAACTCGTATAATATTGATATGCAATGTTTTTCAATAATATTTATTCTTTGAAGTGGAATGTTGACACTACATCGATATTCTAGAATTTTGGTGTTTACATATAGGGATGGAAAATGATATTACAAAATCTACTTTGTATTTTTATAAAGTGGAGTAAAAAGAAAGGAATAGTCTGGGGCATAATTTTCCATTCCACTTTCGTCATTTGAATGAAAGAATTAAGTATTTAGGTTATTCTCTTTAACACAATATTTATGGAAATGTTGACTAGAGGTGATTATTATCCATGATTGAAAAAAGAGTTAATGTTTAGTGTAAGCATTGGATTTCAAGGGGAGGTATATTAGTTCTTGCCAAGCCGATTCTATAGGCCATTCAAGTATATTAGCATATTTTAACTCATATTCAAGAAGGTATTTTGGACAGGATCGAGAAGATGTGTTTTAATTAAGTATAGAAGAGTAACCATGATTATAAGGGATCCAATTTGAAAAAATGGAATCTTTTCCTAAAGATCATGGTGGTTGGGGTATCAAGAATATTTTACTTTTTCATAAACTTGTACTATCTAAGTCACTTTGGAATTTGTTGACAGCCTATGGATAAAGATTATAATTTAAAAATAGATTTCCCTTGAAACTATCATAAACTATATTAGGAAAAGAAGAAAGAGTATTCATAATGTATCTAGCTGGTAGAAATATTTGACATTACCTTTTTTAATATAGGTTAATTTCTTTCTTGGAAATTTGTTTTAGGGGTTCATGTGGTGAATGAATTTTCCTCCGAAAGTTTTTAATTCTTTAATTGTAGGAACAAGGAAGGAAGATATTAAATAAATTTGATAAGACTTTACTTACCTTAGTTTGGAGCCAACTAGGATAAATGTTGTCTATGGATTTTTGGCTAAGATCAAAACGAGCATGTAATACTTATGAATCCAAACGATGAAATTTATTGGGATCATATAAAAATTAAAAGCCTTTAAATTACCAAAATTGGATACACATCTTTACAAAACACTCAAAGTTGAAGAAATTTGTTGGTGATGGAAAAAACTATGAAAAGTTAAAGCACCTCCAAAGTGCACTCTATTCCTTTAACTTCTACTCATTAATAAGGTTTTGACCTGTTAAAGTTTTGACCTGTGATATACTTAAGAATATAAATAAAGTAGGTATAAGAATTTGAGTCATCTATATAAGTAATTAAGAAACTTCATTATATTTATTTTTAAAATTCCCAAGACACGAACGTAAAGAGGTTAAGCATTACTTCATCATACCTCACTTAAACATTTGCGGGATAAAGCAATGTTGGAAGATTTGTTTCAAAAGTACTTTATTGGAAGAGGAATAAGGAAATATATAACACCTCCATACTTGATTACGTGGGAATATGGTTTATGAGGAATTCAATTTTTTTTTTTAGGAAGTCCATGTTCCGAGATTCAAAGTTTCATTACAATCTTTTTTATTAATTTTTTTTATAACCCATAATCAAGATGAATTTAGAGAATTATTCTTTCTATTGAAATGTTCCTTAGAAAAATATATTATACAACTACAAGTATTTGGAGAGATATTATGGCTATAAGATTGATAAACAATGAAATCTAAAGATTGATAAAAAAAAAATGAAATCTAAGTCCACTATGATAGCCTCTCAAAGCTGGCTGTGGCATTACATGTGAAGGACATATCTAATCTTTTCGAGATGATTATTTTTAATGAGATATATAGACAAATGGAAACTTTTTAGGATTATCTATCTGAGGAAACTTTGAACTTGGAGAAAGGTTTTTTTTTTGTATTATATGAATCTACTACGGTACATCTAGTTTGATCAAGGTATTGTAACCTCGTATACCTTTGATCTTATTTGGTTACTGTAACATGTCAATTGATGATGACATCTGGGCTTCTAAGCCAGATTATCTAGTCAAACGTTGTATGTGCATGAATATTTAATAATTTTATTTTTAATTTATCTTGAATAAAAAAAATTAAAAAGAAAGAAAATTAATTTCACTTCATTAAATATATTATTTTTAATTATAAAGAATTTAAAATAAAATTATTTAAATGAAAATTGATTAAAACATATTTTAATAAAAACATAAAAAAAATTAAAAAGAAAGAAAATTAATTTCACTTCATTAAATATATTATTTTTAATTATAAAAAATTTAAAATAAAATTATTTAAATGAAAATTGATTAAAACATATTTTAATAAAAACATGAACTTATTAATAGTATGTAATTCCCTCGTAGATATACATTCATGTTACCTTTTATTTGGAAAAATCATATAAATCATATATAGACTCTGAGTATAAGTAAAAATATATATATTTTTTTAAATTTGAAACTTCATTAGGTAGCAAACTTTACAATCCAATACAAAAAGAATGTGGGTTTCCCATAGAACCAACACCAACCAAGCCAACAACAGTAACCTTCATACACTGATGCCTAAACCCAAACACCCATGAACCTATCAACCTTAATTAACGGTTTTCCCATAGCCTCAAAGGGTTTACTTATATAATAAATAGTGGTTAATGTTGACTATACCGATCCCTGCCTACACTAGTTAGAGAAATAAATACAAGTTGACCTATGCCACCAAAACTCATAAAAATACCAAAATTCTAGTGTAACCCAATTGTATAATATTTTTGAACATATACCTTGGTCCAAAGCAGGCAAAACAAACCCACGGATAACAGATGATTGCTTAATGGAATTATAAGTGATCATGAAAAACTAAATACAACTTTCACATACAAAAATATTGTTGATAATTTCTTTGGATGATTTCTTTTAAAATATTTAAATTTAAATATTTGGATATTTATTATTTACTTAAAGAAATTTTATCTATGTTGCTTGAGTTTCTGAAACATGAAAATGTTGGAAACTTAGATAGGAATGTCTTGATTGAATAGAAGTATAAAAAATATTTTAGATTACAATGATGCTTTAGATTACAATCTATAAATATATGATACATTTTAAATCTTATTTCAATAAAATTGAATATCAATCTAGGATAATGTTTCTCCTATTACAATAACTACAATATTGAAATTAATAATTTCATTTATACTAATAATTATATGAATATATTTAACATATGAAACTTTAATATCCATAAATATTCCATTAGAAAAGGAGAAACATAATTGAAAAATACATATATACAATTTTAACATCTTTTTAAAATTAAATTTTACACATAAAATTTAAACATCTTTGTAAATTTGAAGCATTATTCTTTTTTTATTGAAAAAAACAAAATAGAACTACTCTTCTAATATGAAAATACAATAATATCAACTACATAGTGGAGAAAATGCTTGTATTGGATAGAGTATTGATTTATTGGACTTTCATGTTTAGTTTGAGTTTTAAGGAAAACATACATGCATTAAAAGTTTTTCATATCCACAACTATAAAGTGAGTATTATTAAGTATTTTACTTAACTATTTTTTGAAATAATATTTAATTGTAATTTAGTCTTAGTTTTATAGTGATATTTTGAATAAATATAATGAAAATATTTGTAAGAAATCATGTATTCATAATAATAAAATATATATATTTACATTTTAATTTAATTTAATATAATTCTAATTTAAAGCTATTAGTTTAGGAAACCGGTTTCCAAGCTTCCATTTCCTTGATGTTGAAGCTCCAAAAAATCTCTCAAATTCCTAAAAGAGTTCCCAACTAATTGGAGACTTTCCCAACCAATTCTCAAACTCCCTGAACTTGAAGATATAGTTTCAAAAATGTTGAAAATATCGGAAGCGGTTACTAAAATTATAGCTTTTATATCTCATAAATTAATTTCACTTCATTTTCATTATTAAATATAATAATCATAAACATTTAAAACTAAATACAATATATTATATTGAAAATATTGACTTAGATATGTTTTGAAAACGAAAATAACCATAAAAACCAAGACATTGGAGTATAAAGGGCTACGTGTGATTATATCTTAAGATAAAATTTTACAGTTTTCAAAGTGTGATTATGTCTTAGGATAAAGTACACTTGAAAAATATCAATGTAAGTTTTAACTTTTACCAATTCAAAGGTTTCAAGACTCTGATTATAATGATATCCATATAATTCAATCAGATTATCACAAGGATTGAATTCTAAAAACCATTCATGATTACTAAACAAGCACATTATAGCTATAACCTGAAACCGATTTCTAGAGATTATGTATAGCTATAACTTGAAACCGATTTCTAGAGATTATGAGATCTAGAGATTATGGGATATTGTGAAAGCAAAGGCCTTTGGATACTATTTATAAAGATGATAGACTTTGTGCGGTGTCGTCTGAATAAAAGAAAGCAAATGCCTAACGTCTGTCCCTAAATAAGGAGGGCAAGTGACTTTGTTCCCCAGCTGCCCGCAAATTGTTTTGGCATTCTGGAAATGTTGTGAAGTTTTTTTTTTTTTGAAATTTGGCAAAAAAATATAGACTAAATCAGAAATTTTTATTATTTTAATTGTATTTTTTAGTGCATTTCATAGTGCTAAAAATATCTAGGGCATTTTATATAGATTTAGTCACTCAAATATATAGATCCAATAATTACTAGCAATATTTTTTAGGCACTTGTCCTTGAGATGTAGGACAGTCGGTGACGCAGTGTGTTGTTAAGCCACTCTGTGATGTTAAAGTCACCGGTTCGAAACCTGCGGGGACAAAAAATCCAACCATGTTAAGGGTTGGTGTGGCTCAGGCCGGGTGCGATCCCTGGGTGATTTTGACGGCTAAGATGCCCCTGAGTTGCGGTTTCTCAAGCCACAGGTTAATCGCGTAGCCCCTGAGTTGCGGTTTCTCAAGCCACAGGTTAATCGCGTAGCCAACAGGTCTCGAACAAATTAACAAACAAAAAAAAAATGTTTTTGAGGCACTCAATTATACATAATTAGCCACTCAAAAGTACATATGCAACAATTTTCCACCATATTCTAAGAAAAATTAAATAAAAAAATATCTCCACAAAAAAACAAAAAATTAGAACCACATTTCTTTATTACACTAAGATCACTAGTGTGGGAATGATTACTTAGTGATTAGATTCATTTCAATTTTCTTCACATATTAGTCCATCTTAATCCTATTGATGCTACTTTCCATTAAATATTTTCAGCTAGGCAACACCTTGAGGTGATCAAAGCAAAGCCACACAATATGTTTATTAAATCAATTGAGGAGTACATTATATCAGATGATATTCAACTTAGATGGTTGGAACCAACCTTTAATAAATAGGATTTAAATCACAACTAATCTCCATTATTCCAAAGTCTCCCCTTTTATGGAGAAAGGATTGGCATCCACACCTAATATATCCCTAAATAGTTCAAATTTTATCTTCCCAAGAGGCTTAGTAGAAATATCAACAACATTTTAAGTAGTATTATAATACATTAAAGCAATGCCATTAGACTGCATCTTTCCTCAAACAAAATGAAACATATTGTCAACATGCTTTGTCCTTGAATGGTTAACTGGATTATTTTCCAACTTGATTGAGCTCTGGTTATCACATTTTATTATTGTAGCTTTCCTTTGTTCTTCTCCAACATTTTGAAGTAGTATTTTCAACCAAATAACTTCACAATTTGTTGCACACATTGCTTTATATTCTTCCTAAGTTGATGAAAAATATACAATAGGCCACTTCTTACTGCTCCATGAAACAATCACAGATCCAATACCAAAGGCATAACCTATAGTAGATCTTCGATCATCCAGATTGCCAACTCAGTCTAAATATGAGTAACATGTTAGCTCAACATCAAATGAATCAATATATTTAATACCATAATCAATTGTTCCTTTGACATACCCGAGTACCCCTTATGTTGCATTCCAATGGTTTTCCATAGGTTTTTCCATAAAATGAATTAACACACTAATAGAATATGTTATGCTAGGTCTAGATGTAGTAAGATAGTTCAAGCTTCCCACCATCTTTCTATACAATATACCATTTACCTCCTTCGAACCATCATCACAGTGAAGTTTCATGTTATGTTGCATTGGAACATAAGAAACTTTACATTGATCTATTTTAAACTTCTTAAGTACTTCTCTCACATATTTACATTGAGACACAAAGGTTTGACCAACATTTCTCCAAACTTCAAGACCTAGGTAGGAATGTAACTCACCAATATATTTAATTTCAAATACATGTGATATCTCCTTCTTAATTCCACTAATATTTTTTTCTAAATTTCATGTAATAATTAAATCATCAACATATAAGGAAATAAATACAACATGTCCCTTTTCATCAAACTTGGTATACAAATTTGGATCACCTTTGCTCCTCATAAAACCCTTATGAAGAAATAAGGGATATATCTTCTCATACGATGACCTAGGTGCATGTTTCAGTCCATACAATGCTTTCTTTAATTTATGCACTAAATGTTCCTGACCACTTTTCACAAACCCCTCTGGTTGAGTAAGTTAAGCCTCCTCCTTTAACTCACCATTCATAAAAGTATATTTTACATCTAATTGGTGAAGCTTCCAATGGTACTTTGTAGCTAATGCAATTACCAATGTTATAATATTTAATTTAGGTTTGTATATCCATTTACGTCCTATGAAATTTTTATCTTTAGGCAATTCAGTCAATTCACAAGTTTTGTTTTTCACTATAGAGTCATATTCTTCCTCCATTTCTTTTCTCCACTCTTCATATTCATTAGCTTCATTAAACCTCATGGGTTCTATGACATTTTAAATATTATTCATTAGGGAATAATCTTTATACTTTTCACATGGATGAACCTGTCGTGAAGATCTTTTCAATTGGCCAATGACTTCTTCTTTGTTTTGTGAAGATCCTTCTTCATTGGTGGATGTATCAATGTCATTAGCTTCATTTTCCTACTGGTGCTTCTCTTCTTTAACCTCTTCATCTTCAATAAGTACATGTCATCCTTCATGACTATTGTCTTCATTATTTCCCTATCCCTTCTTATGAAAAATTACATCTCTACTTGGAAACACTTTGTGAGTAGATGAATCAAACAATTTATATGATTTAAATTCTAAACATTACCCTATAAAAATACATTTGATAGTTTTATCATCAAGCTTCTTCCTGTTCTCCTTTGGATTATGTGCAAAATCCTTACACTCAAATATCCTCAAATTATTAACTGTTGGTTTAGAATCATACAAGGCTTCGAAATAAGTTTTATGATAAAGAAATATTCTATTCTTTAAATAAACGAAAGTGCTAATGGCCTTTTTCCTAAAAACATTTGAGAGATTCTTGCCTTTCATCATACTTCACACACACTCCACCAAAGTTTTGTTTTCATTTCTACAACTTTGTTCTGTTGTGGAGTGTGAGGTGTTGTAAATTGTTGTATTATCCAATGATCTTTGAAATACTTGATGAGGATCCCTCATATGTACTATCCCCATTGATTTGAGTGGAGGATTTTAATGGTCTTTCAAATTTTCTTCCCCACCATGTTTTTAAATTCCTCAAAGTATTAAAAAAATCACTCTTTTTTCTAAGAAAATAAACCCATGTGTCTCTTGTGTAGTCATCAATAAATAATAAGCACCACCTAAGGACCTTGTCTACATTGATCCAAAAATATTAGTATGTATAATTTCTAATACATATTTCTTTCTTCTATCAAAATTAGAGGGGAATTCATATTTGTGCATCCTTCCTAATGCACAACCTTCACAAGAAGCATACTCATTTTTCAACATAGGGACTCATTCAACCATACTTTGTTTTTGTAATAACAATAAATCATGATAATTAATGTAACCATACCTTAGGTGCCAAAGAGTTTCTGTATGCATAGCTGTAGAAGTCAATGCTTGATAATTCTTGTCAGTGGCATCAATTTTGTACAGACCTCCAACTCTGACTCTTGAGGCAACAGTTCTGTAATGATCCTGAAAGTCCTTCACTATACAATGTGTCTTGAAGAATTTGACCTTCAAATTCTGATCTTTAATTATGGACACACAAATAAAGTTGTTTTTTATCCCAGGTACATACTCAACATTGTGAATGTATCTAACAGTTCCATTCAACAATGTTACTGGAATATCTCCATATCCATTGATCTGATAAGAACAATCATATCCACGATAAATATGGACACCATTATGTGTTTCTTTAAAGTTTATATACCAATTGTTGTTACATGTCATGTGAATTGAAGCTCGAGAATCCACAAACCATGCATCAACATCATTAGTTTCAGCAAACAATGCAACATTAGACACAAATAGTCTAAGATCTTTTAAATCAAAATTTGGGTTTTCCTCTGCAAAGTATCCTGAATGTTTTCTATTTTTATGCCTAGCCTCATCATTTTTCTTCTTAGATCATTCTCTGGAAAGATTTCTAGTCCTACCACAATAGAAACACTTATGTTCATTTCTATCAGATGGCATACCTTGATTTGGCTTTGAAAATGACTTCCTCTGAAATGAATTTCCTCCTCTCCCTCGTTCTCCTAGTTTCCCTTTAGGGAATCTCTTATTTTTCCGTAGTTCTAAGTCTAAATTCTGAGGCTTCAAATTTGGCTTCGAATTTGTGCGACTCTCTTATTCTTGCAGCAATATACATGTCAATTCCTCAAAAGAATAGGTAGGAGGTTTCTCTCTTGTTGCAAGGCCTGTTATAAACATTTGATACTCCTCTAGCATTTCATTTAGAGCAATTGTGACAAGATCAGTGTTTGAAACTTTTTCTTCTGTATCCCCCAATTTATCTTTCATGTCTTTAATTCGCCCAAAAAAAGTACTAATAGACTCATTTATATCCATTTTAATACTTAGCAATTTACTCTTCAGAAAAAAAATACGATTTGTATTATTAGTCTCATAATCTTTAAGTGATTTATCGGTTTCTTTGGAAGTATTAACATCTCTAATGTGAGAAATTATATAATCTTTCATAGACATTCGTAATAATACCTTGTCTTTGTTCTCCCTCTTATCCCAATCTTGGATTGTTTCCACTGTTGCACCTGCAGACGCATCGGGTCGCACTTCATCTCCTTTTACGATCGCACTTCATCTCCTTTTGCGATCGTCCATACACCGTAACTTTCCATCATGGTATTCATTTTTTATTTCCAATTGACAAATTTTGAGCCATCCAATTTATTGGCTTCAATGAGATAAGTTTCAACGAGTGGATTTTCCATCTCTACAAACTCCTTCACGTAGTAAATTCCTCTTCAGAGCAAAAATCATGTGCGAAGAATGGAAACTAGTAGAGAAAATGGTGCGGCCTCTCAAAACCAAAATGGAGGTGTCGACAACAAAAACACCAATGGCTTTGTTCCAAAATTATTGGAGAAGGATGGGTTCCTTCATGCCTCTCCACACCGGATAGGTTCCTTCACACAACAAAAATCCTTCTCCCGCTTCGAGTGATCAGATCAACTCTCTCCTTCATAAAGCAATGATCTAGTGTTGGCTCCTCTTGAAATCTAGATGGAAGTAGGTGGCCGATACCTCTCTCCTTTGAAGAGGAGTGATCTCATGTGGAATTTCTTTTAAACAATATTTTAATTATATATTTAAAAAATATATAAATTTCTCTATTCGAAAATAAATTTGACGCCTCCGTTTTAAACTTTAAATACATATATCTTTTTCAAAATATATATATACCTATATCAATTCACATAAAAGACGGGTAGAGATATCTGATTTTTTTTTTAAATTGTCGTAAAAAACGTGCACCTACATGCATCGGAAGATCATTCGTATGGATTTATCGATTATCCAAATATTTTGGATGCGTCTTGTTGTTCTATGATCATGCTGGCTCTGCAACTTCACGGCTGCACAAACTGGCAAACACCTCTACACTCGCCCGACCTCTTCTTGCTCAGAGAACCGTTGTCGCATGATCTCTTGCTAGAGAGATTTTTTCCACCTCTTCTGCCTTTTTCTACAAATAGGTGAATTAAGAATGACCCTCCACCTCATGGTTGGACACTTCTCCTCAATGCACACGTGGCTCGAGATCCTCGAGTTTATTTTCCTTTGCCTTTGAGAATCCAAATAAACTTCAGCGCATTCTCTTCCTTTCATAGACAAAACACTAAGTTTAACTCTGATACCAACTTGAAAATAGAAAGAAAGAAAAAAACCGATTTCTCTCAGGCAAGGTAGCACCTCGAGGCCATCAAAGCAAAGTCGCACATTACGTTTATTAAATCAATTGAGGAGTACATTATATAGGATGATATTTGATTTAGACGGTTGAAACTAACCTCTAACAAATAGGATCTAAATCACAACTAATCTCCATTATTTCTAAGTTACTAAACATGTTTGAGTAGTAACATTAAAAATGGCCAAGTCCTTAATAACGAGTTAATCGCTTTAGATTCTTCTTACCAAATTTCCTCATATAAATATAACCTTTCTTGATCCCATTGATTTTACTTTTAGTTCAATAATTTCATTAAAAGCACAATAAATGTAGTTGAATTGTTCTCTCTTAGCGTTATATAATATCCCTAGCCTCATTTAAATTAAAGAAGGTCATTAGTATTCGTATTGGGGTTGTTTATATTGAGTTAAGATTAATTTAATTTTAATGTATCTCAATTGTAAATATATTTTATGTTGTAAAAGATTGAAATTTTTTAATATATATATATATATATATATATATATATATATATATATTCAAATTTTGAAAGAGGATTTAATAACCATATTTAAATAAAATTAGTTGATATATTTATATCAACCATTTTTAGTTAAATATGATTATTACTACTACTAGCATAGTTGCTAACTCGCGGCTGAGAATGTCGAAAGGGCATACAGCTGAAGTCCGTGGCGAAAATGAAACACGTACAGAAAATGAAACCCACAGGCAGCCAGAAAATGAAACGCCTCGACAGTTGAGGAAATCTAAATGGTAATCTGAAAGGTTAATCATTTAAACATGGCAATCATATAGTGCTGCAGTAATTTCTTAATATGATTAGGTAAATGTTAAAAAATAAACAGGGTAACGGATACATAGAAATACAAGAAAGTTATGAAGAGTAAATCACATTCATTGATTTGGGAGGACGACTAAGAATATGCCAGCATCTTCAATTGTTAACCATCAGATTAGAATTTTAGATTAAAAACTGATTAATTGTGTTCATTGTCAATAGGTGTACGCCTTTCAACGTAATTAAATAATTTCTACATTCATATCGTTGTTGATTAATATCGTTGTTGATGATGGACCCTTTGGATATCTGAACAAATTCCTTAACATAGTTAATCAAGGAAATATTTCACCCGCATTAATGAGCGTGGCAATAACGTCTTTTTACAGTACAAAGAACCCTCTTATCCCATCAATTTCCGGATTTTCATTTTGTTATCGTTGTCATAACGGTGTGTTTCTCCACATAACATATATGTGAGCGCAGAGTTGCTCGTAACCGTGTTACAAGAACTACAATGTATATACTACATAAAAGAAAGCCCCCCCCCAAAAGGCCGTTTCTATCTACTCCACTAGAATATGAATTTGGCAAATTCGAGTGGATTCAATGGATATTTTTTTTCAATTCCAAAGATATAAAAGCATTAATCAAGCATACGATTCAGAAGGCTAAACTTTTCATCATTCTCATCATGTATATTGGATATGGTTTTCATCATTCTTCTTTTTTCTCGATATTCATTACAACGACAATAAACCACATTTACTTGCCATTGTTTCTCATCAAAGTGGCCCTTCAAATGATTATGTCCAGTTTCAACGAATACAGTCTAAATAATAAAAGGATCCTTATCAACAGCGGGCAAACCGACCGAATTCACGGGATATCACGAGATAGGTTGGGTTATTGAGTAACATAACGTCCCCATCTTACACCAGTTTACGTACGAAGAACGTGATTCATGTTTCAGAGTACCCACCCAACGGAGAATCGCTCCATTATTTTTTCCGTTGTGTCATTTCCTAACTGTGAGAGAAGAACTCCTTTCCTTTCCGTTATGATATTTCGTATTCATGACATGGAGCTAAAAACTAGTATTCGTACCAATTTATGTGCATTTTAAACTAAAATCGTTTCCAGTCCAGCAGCGATGTTATTAATAATGGAGACGTTGCGGTCCCTGATACAACGAGAACCCGTGGGCCGTATGTTATCTGTCCCAGCATGCCCAAAATCCTTTACCCTTCCAATCTTTCTAGGTTATTAAAGTTGGTGGTTTCTGTTGGGGTGTGCCAGCTCATTTTGGTAATTTTGTATCGTGCATCTTTCTGGACTGCCGCATTGTTCGTTATAATCAGGTTCCATCTGTTAAGTAGCATAAGAAAAAGAAAATAACAATATTTTAATAGCAAAGCATACAAAACCAAAGTTAAATGGAGAACATCAATCATAATACAATTGACACACTGATTTATGTGAAAATCCAATATGGAAAAAAATTACTGGGAAATGATAATAGGTATTCTTATTATTTAAGGGAGAATTACAATAGTCATCTCTCAAACAATTAAACAAACTAATTAGATTAAGATCATTATAATAAGATCCATCAGTTACACAAAATGTTAACATAAGAGTGCATGCTTGCACATTCTAAATATAGCTGCATGCATATGACCCCATGGGAAATTAGTAGGCATGTTTCCAACAATCTCCACCTTGACAACATATTACCTTATATATCATGCACAAATTTATCCATCACCTTTCCAGTAATCCAAGAGAAGCCAAACACCATCACAACTCCACAAATTCTCTAACAATACTATTACGTGAACATGTCTGTATGATTCGCTCCAGTATGAACCATTCTTTGTGATGCACTTTTCCCATTTGATACATTGGACTGTTAGTCAAATGCACAACACTTTCACCACCATGAAACACCACATCATGTACGTGTCCAAACTTACCCAATAGGTAGGTCTCCTCTTGTCCAAATCTCATGAATCATAACCACATACTAAATCACTACAACGTGATGCTTGTGCTTATGTGTTTGAAGCACCCATTTCCATGCTCTTCACTTGATTTTTCCAAGTGGCTACCAACAACACAAACTGCATGTGAAATGCAGACCATTTCACATCGCAATCATAAAAAAACTTCCTACTAGAATATAATACTCGAGACATATAACCCTTTTATTCTTCATCAGTCAGGACATAAACCTCAAGAAAACTTACAATGGAAATCCAAAGGGATTTTCTCAATTTCACATTATTCATACCGAATTTCCTGAGTATATTGACCACATACATATGTTTTGATAACCAAGCTTACCATATTTCCTGTCTATGAGTATTTCCTCCATGCCCAAGATTTTTATTTTGCTACTCTGAGATCCTTCATAACAAAAGTCCTAACCAATTGAGCTCAAATGTGGTTTTTCTTGCTACAAGCATAACATTTAATGCCAAGATAATAAATATACCATAAAAACAATTGTTCTACTCACTTCTTGTAAAATTGGGCCCACCATTAGGGAATCAAACATCTTTTACTATTTTCTTGGCAAGCTTCAGGCCATACAATGATTCTTCAATTTGCAAACAAATCTTTTGTTGCGATTCTGAACTAAGCTTTCTGATTGTTCCATATATATCCTCTTTTCCTAAAAACTTCATTTAAAACAATTTTAACATGTAGATGTACTAACACAACATGAATAGAAACAAGCTTTTAACAACTAGTGAGAAACTTTCATGGAAATCAATACCTTCGAAATATCTTCTACTACCAATCATTCTTTGAACCTTTCATATTTTACTATGTTTTGATTTTATAAAAGGAGATTCATCAAACACTGCATCTAAGTCCGTGATGATTTTGTGTGTAGTAGGATTCCATAGACTGCACCCCTTAACATCATCATTGTATTAAAGATCTACCTATTTACTCTTTTGCAGCCGATGGTGACCGAGTTACGAGATAGCACAACAACCTTTGTCCACAATTGTTGTTGCAACTTGGAATTACTGAACATGCCTATTGGATCCAAAATTCCTTGCAATACTTTCCAAGTTCCATGGATACGAACCTACATTCAACGTATATTGTCAAATAGTTGATTGACCTGCCAACACATCAACCTTTCTAAAATCCCATCTTTATAACCTAGACACACTGCTCCACCTCGAACTTTCAATTCGAACAACTTTGACGAAATCTGGCCAAACCAACCAAAGTGAACCTTTGCTACTCACCTCCAAGGACTTCACACTGGAGTCTCGATGCTCCACCTTAACGCGAACATTCCCTTGACCAAATTTGGCCAAGCCGACCAAGTAAGCTTTCATCGCTTAAGGTCCGTTTACAATGGAGTTTAACAAGTCTTTTATAGGCTTCATTACATACAATGCATAGACACAATACCACGGGCTACCCAAAAAATATGGACCCGAAAAATCACATGCTTTGACCTAAGAACCATATTTAACTCATTAAGTTTTTCACCAAGTCAAGGTTAATCCAACATATATACCCCCACATATTCAATCTACCTGAATCTATGTCTAGACTTTTTCATAAATAATAGAACTATGCCCATTTACACAATTAACACAATGATTTATGTGAAAACCCAATACTAAAAAAAACCCACAAAACAATGATAATCATATTCTTTGAACTAAAATTGAAAACTAATAGTTTCTATAATAAAAACATATATTCTATAAATTTCCATGTCAATTGACCTTCTACTGCCGATTTCTGTGCAGACAACTAGGGAAATATCCATTTAATATGTGACGGATGTCTTTGATCATGGATATGGCGATCAAGAAAGATAATAGACTTTGTTTAACCTTTTACAATTGACCGCTACATCTTCAGATTTTGATTTCGAATTGCTGCGGATATCCAGGCAAATCCGATGGGTTTTCAGAGTATTATGGAGCTGCCATGAATGAACATTATAAACTACAAAAGATTATCTGAGATACTTTGAGGCTCTGTCATTAGGTTTCAGTATGTTCATATATATTTCACTTTCCTATTGGAATGATGGCAACGATCCATGAAAGGAATTTATTAAACTAACCGACTTTAGATTTCGAAAAGTCAATGGTTGACTGAGCGGTTACGATAAAATGAAATTTTATCAACCTTCGCTTTGAGACGAGGCCGTGATTAAAACTGATATAGCTTTTAATTTTCAACTGAAAATTGAAGTACAGGGTCATAATAATTATCATGACATCACTAATAATACGAGGACATGTTAATGCTAAATCCTATAGGCAAACTTCTAAGTATCTTAGAGTTGGAATTCAAAAAAAATATTCCTTCTACAGTAGAAGTTTTAAAAATCATGCTGTTGCGCATCAGAAGTTTTGGAGTTCAAAAGCTGCTGGAGATCCAATGACAGCTTTACCTTGTTTTCTTTGCAAATATAAATCGATAATTTTTTTTTTTTTTAACAAAAACGCTATATGTTTTTGACAATCAGTTTACCTTTTGGTAAACATTTAGTCTATTATATAAATTTATTAGTCTTCGTATAAAAATCATATAAATATGTTTTTGAAAATCAGATTACCTTTTGGTTTGCATTTTGTCAATTATATAAATTTATTAGAAAAAGAAGGGATAGTGTTACATAATTTTAATGTCACCATATATGTGTATGTGATGAGCTTATATGTGGGACATATTTATAAATATTATATAAATATGTTTAGGAACATGATAACACTTTTAGGTTTGCATTTTTTCTATTATATAACTTTAGTAGATAAAGAAGAGCTTTATTAGATAAATAAGAGATAGTATGTACTTATTTGTTAAATATTTTATGTTAAAAGAAATTCTGGAACTATATATTTTTATTAGTCTTGATGATGAATCCCGATTCGGATTAGAAAGGTTGATGATAAAAATGACACCAATAGATTATCAGGCAAATAAGTTCGAAACTCCTCACCATAGAAATCTGAAAACAGTGATATCCCTATTAATTCATAATTTATTATTACTACTATCATTTGTTTTTTAAAATACATGATGATCAATGTCTACATAGATCAAATTTAGTTTACGAGACATTAAGATAGGTAAGAAAATTAATTAGGTTTCTTTAAAAATAGTAGAATTATATTTTTGTGCTAAAAGAGTTTTAAGACAAGCATTCCTTAATCACCATAGCTTTTATGAGAAAAATGGTCAGAAAAATCTTCTAAGTTTTACAAAGATGAAAAAAAAAATTCCCACTATGTTTTGGGAATTGTCTAATGCCATATTTCATTATGCAATTGTACAATGTTGATTTTCTTTTTTAAGCTAATCAAAACATACAGACATTTTAATTCTCTATATTAGGGTTGATCCCCTCCTTATGGTATTTTAATTTTATTTGATCTTCTAATTATTTTATCCTCTTAGTGACATCTCTTTTTATACCCCAATGCTTTAGCAAAATAATTTCATTTTTATGTGAGCCATACATTGGGTTTGAATCTTAGGAACATTATTCTCTTCCATGTTCTTTATATTTTCATTTTACATTATGTACCTAGCCATAGATTTGGTCTCAATGGGGGAAAGACTCACTTCTATGTGATTTTAAGTTATAAAACACTTTTGTATTTGTCATATCTTTATGCATGGTTATCTAAAGTTGCTTTAACCTCAAACTTAACAACTATATAAGATAATAGGAGTGACTAGATTTTTAAGAAAGAGCTTCTTCTTATCTCATAGCCAAAGGTTCAATGATTTACAATTGTTTTCAAGCCCATAATAAGATTTCTACCATCTATTTATTGTTTTCTCAATGATTTTCCCTCATTAGTGTCAAAAATAAATTTGATATCAAACCTATCAAAGAGGAAATGAAAAATACCACTGAGTTGGATCATGAGGTTAACAAAAGAGTCTTGAACCCCATAATTTTTAATAGGAAATAATGAAAAGATGAGAAAATTTTAGCCATATTAAAAGAACTAAAAAATAAATCAGAAATTGAAACAACTTACTTGATAGAAGCAAAGAAGCTTGGAAAAAATAATCAAACATCAATATAGGTTGATTGATATCAAAATAATCTATAATGACCATAAATATGACATACTTAGTAAATATCCAAGCTTGAAAGGGTTGAAAATATTTTTAAATGAAGACCTTATTCCATAAGGCCAAGGTGAATTCAGGAAGGAAGCTCAAAAGGTAAAAGAAGCCAAGAAGGAAGGAGACTGGGAAATAATTAGAAATAAAAATGTTATTATGAGGGATACACAACAATATGATAATAATAAATAGGAGTTTGGGACACAATGGATCATTTTTGGGAATTGGCATGGCTTTCCATGGTGCAAAGGTCCTATGTTATGTTGGATCCTCAATGATACTGATATTATTTTTCTAGTTGGAACTTGGGACCATGGAGACTCTAAGGTCCCTATCATAGAAGATTTTGTCTTATAATCGACATGGAAAAAGACATCCTATTGCAAAGGGATTGGATTCATAGCCTAATATATATATATATATATATATATATATATATAACTCCTTAGATTCATCTTCATTAGACCCTCTCAATCAGTGTAGTTGGAAAGAAATATCAAACATCAATGCTAAGAATTTTTAGATACAAAATTGTTTTAGATACAAAATTGTTATTTCATATCTATTGATTCTACTTTTTATAAGAAAAATAATCTTCATAAAAATTGTCCTTATAAGGCTCTAGAACAAGATATTTTATATTTGAGAATGCAAGTTTTTGCAATTAGATATAATGTTCATAGTGTTTCTAGATACACTGTGTACCAAGGCATGCATTTAAAGAAGTGGATGGGTAGGTGAATATTTTAAAAAAGTAGATGGGTAGGTCAATATTTAAAGAGAATTAGGTAACATAACGTTGAATAAGAATTAGTTAAGGATTTGATTCCATGCAGTGTAGATGATATAAGTCGGAGCATGGGCTTCTGCAACTACGGCCAGAGTTTTTCCTACCTGTCGCCCTCGTTCACTGTTGCTGACACCCTCCTATGGAAAACTTTGAACCCGTGCTTTTTGTCTGCTCGCAGGACTTTAGAACACTGGGCTCTCATATTATTCTCTATCTCCACATCCGTCTCTCGAAACACTCGCCACCATATCGGCTTGACTGATTGATGATATTTGGAACCCTGAATCATCTCTGGCTTTTGCTGTTGTGTTGCCACTCGCTTTAGTTGGTTGCAACCATTGTCTTTAGCATCATGGGAATTCCCTCTGTCGAAGTGGGAAGGTGTGCCAAGATTGTCGATTCCATCTAGTGTAGATGACATGAGTCATAGTTCGAGCTTCAACAACTGCAGCTAGGGTTTTCCCTAATTGCCTCCCTGGTTCGTTGTTGCCACAACCACCTCTAGAATCCTTCGACCCTGTCCATGATGTCATCTCGCGAGATTTTGGAAAACTTGAGTCTCGTATTATCCTTTTCCGCCACATTCGTCCCTGGAAACACTCACCGTCATATCGGGTTGACTGCTCGATGACCATTGGAACGTTGGATCATCTCTGGCTTCTAGTGTTGTGTCGATAGGAGCTTTCGTTGGTCACAACCAGTGTCTTGAGAATCATGGGTAGGCCCTCCGTCGAAGCAGGAAGGTGTGCCAAGCGTGTTTATTCCATCCACAGTCTAGACTTATTGGGGAACCATGGAAAACCAAAAATTTATCATTTTGAAGGAGGGTTGTTCAGTTGGTAATTTCTTAGGCTTTTGGCCCAATTCTAGTGTCATTCTTGAATGGATTTATGAGAATTGGCATGAGCAAGACCCTCTATTATTTTCTGAACATCGAGATCATATTTTCAAATATTGTTCTTATTTTTTAGACTGTAAGGGAATTTTTCTTTTCTACTGGACCTTCGACTGCAAATCATATAGGGAGATTTCTTCTTCTCCTGTTTAGATTAGAATTTTGGGCCTTCCCCTTATTTTCAGGCGTGTAGTGTCCTTCGAATCCATATGAAACTATTTGGGTTGCTTGATAACCGATTCTAAAGAAAAGGAAAATACCTACCCATGTTTCAGAATATGTGTAGACATGTATTTTTCAAAGGGATTTCCAAAGGTGATTCAATTCAATATAGATGTTTGGAATCATATTCAAGCCCTCTACTATGAGTAAGCTCCTTTCAAATGTAATAATTTTCATGAATATGAGATTTTGCCAAAAAAATAGTCTAACTCTAAAGAATCTCAACAATTACAGAATAATGTGGATCAAGAGTTGAAGCATAATCTCAACAATTACAAAATAATCTGGATCAAGAGTTCAAGCATGTTTTAAGAAAGAGTAAAAAACAATAGCCCAAAGGGGCACAACCTAACGACAGGTATAATTATTTCCAATCTATTCCATCCAATAATAGATATGATTGTTTGTAATATCAAGACGAAGAATCAAAAGCCTATGTGGAGGATGTTCCTCATCAGAACCATTCGAAGATCAAATTTGAGAAGCTAATAAAAGAACAAAAGAATCACGAAAACTCACCTAAAGGTAAGGAGGCCCCAAGTGGGGGCAGTGCTTCTTCGCATGGAATGGTCTAAAATTCATATCCTATGGATATGCCTCCAATTGGGGTTTTTGACTCTCCCCTTGATCCGTGTGTGGAAGTGGACATGGGAGATGCACTCACACAAACAATAAAGCAAAAACCATGTCATTCTCCACCTATAACAAGAGGAAGAAAAGTAAAAAAAAATCATAAAGAGAAACATCTAGGAAGCTACCAACGAAATTTGGGTAACATTGCATATAGCAATGGAAAAGCTTGTATTGTGAATTAATTATGTTTTTCTTTTTCATTTTTTTTTGTAAATAATTTGCAATAATATATTATTGCAATCCATAAGTAGTGAGTTTGAATCAAGGGAAGTTCTGGTTTTGGTTCATCAAATCCAACCTAGTAATTTTGGTTCCTTTTTACCATAGTATAGTTAGCAATCAAAATATTTTGAAGTTTGTACTTTGTCGTTAGCTTCAACTCAAATTTTTTAATATATATGTTTCCCAAGTTTATTTAAAATAAATAAATAGGTAAAGATTCAAATTGGTCGATGAGATTAAATATGTTGAAAACTTAATTTGAGGAGAAAAGAAATATTAAAAAGATCAAGTTAGCCATTAGGAGGAAGTATTAAGACAAATAGATCAAATTAGTAGTTGGGGAAATTTATTAAGATAATAAGAAATGGAACAAGGAGGGGAGGGTTATAGTAATTATATTATTTAATAATAACATAGATAATGAAGAATTTGACAAATAAGGAATTACTTAAAATACAAACTTTGACACTTTTTTTTTTAATATGATTTTTTTGTTGTTCCTGATGATGAGTGAGTGTCCACTTGAAAATTTGGATGTTTGGAAACCAGATACACAATTTATCCAAAAATAATTTGAGAAAAAATTTTATAATGTGATAAATGAAAGTAATATCCTCGTGCTAGAAGACCTTAATTCAAGAACTACAACCAACAAAGGTACCCTTTCAAGAAATGATTCCAATCTTAGTCATTTATAGATATAAAGACCTTGTCTTAGCTCATAGATACAAAAAAAATTGAAAACCTAACCGACCATTTCTTTGGTACATATATAGTCAAGATCTATAGTTCTTGATACCTAATTGTAATACCCTTAAGAATTAAGATATTTGATTTTATTTTTTTAAATAAATTTTGAGTTATGAAAATTCATACCTGATATTATTAAGACAAATTAATGCAGTTTTTACTTTTAAACAAGAGTTTCAATTTTCAAATGTATTCTTTGATGAATAGATGTATGAGACAAAACTTTTTAATATATTTAATTTAGAAAATAAGTGAAACAACTAGGTTAAAAATAAATGACTTTGACTTCATGACTCCGGAACATGTCAAGCTTGCTTGATGATAAGTGTTGGGTTCCCTTGCATTTCCAAAGAGATACCCATCATTAGACTTTAATTCCATTCTTTCCCAACAATATATTATTATTTTAGAAAACAAATATAACAAAAATAAAACGTATCTCTGATGAAGTTAATTGCAAGTAGTATCGAAAACAAATGGAAAACATAATTCGATGCAATAAGAACGCATTACAATGTTTTGAGTTCGTAATAAAGGAAATCGACAAGAGATTTTTCAAATAAAAACACCCTTGCCAACCTTTGTTCTCCTCTATTATAGTTTCACAAACAAAACAAACAAATAAGAGTGCAACAACAAATTACTATAGGAAAACTTGGACCCATAAGTATAGTACAGTATACCCATAACCTATATATTATAAACCACACTTGAAGACTGGGATCACCATATTGAGAATAGAACCAATTATAACTCATGAAGCTATGTGTCGTAGAAGGAAATGTTGATAACTATATAAAATTTCATTGCTACAGAGTGAACGCCCACTTAATAAAATGATACATTCTCTTGATTAGACATAGACCATGGCTCCCAGAAGGAGAGATAAACTCATAGATACGTAAAAGGGTGAAGAACAATATCTTCCGTGGGTAATCGAATACATAACTCACAAAGGAAAATAACCCATTATATACTTTTAAAAACTAGTATTCCTTACCCTTTTCTATAAAAGAAATAATTTAAAACGGAATAATGGAAACTGGCCATGAAATGCACACACAGTTAAATATTCTTTTTATATTTTAAAAATAAACAGAGTTCTCATTCTCTCATAAGGCAGAATTCCTTACCTAAAGAGTAATCTGAATGCAAAGAATCCATACAACTACTCCACACCACTGTTAAACGAATCTTTCACCACCGGAATGACCACGAAGAGTATTCCTACGACAAAGTTCTATAAAAATTCACACCACTTTATAGTAAAAACCTCCATAGGTTCAAGTGACATAAACGAATTCTTTGGAAAACAATACTAAAGCACGGTGTTCATCAAGTGATGGGGCCGTGGATCCATTAGTTGTACGTACTTTGAGGGATACAACTTTTCTCACATGTGATGCTCACAAAAAGAGGTGATATGATTGGTTAAGAGACTAGCTAGACAAGCCCATATGTACCTGAGTTCAAAGAGGTGTCGACACATCTTTCTCCTCGTAACTTTAACTTTCAAGTTGATAAGGAGCGAATTAAAGATTGCACCAACCCTTATGGCCAAGATGTTAAACTTTTCGCCATAGTCAAATGTATTATAATATATATATAT
>JZKD02S0907770.1:666212-679662 GCA_000966675.3 Picea glauca
ATCTTTTCATAGTTTCAAGCTAACAATTTTTTTTTTTTTTTTAATGGAAAATTGGGTATGTTACATATGGTATGAGAGTTGTAGGATACAACACTTAGGCCTAAGGACATCACCAGAAAATATTATGTTAAATGATAAATTTAACAAACACAATTTTTAATTGTTCGAAACTGAATGTGTCAAAACAAATTTGTAACTATATCAGCTCATAATGGAGACGAAGGAAGACCCGAAGGTAATAATAATCAAGAACCTCCTAGAAACTTAGAACATCATAGCGAGAGTAGTCCAACACCCTAGGTATTTGAAATAATGAAGAATCTTATGGTGTAATTACAAGTATTCAAAGACGATAATGAAAAACTAAAGAAAGTGTGGGAAGATCAACAAGAAATAAATGAGATGTTGTTACGAAGCATAGAAACGAAAAAGAGCCCAAAATATAATGAAGTAGATGAGGCAGTTAGTAAAAAATCCTCAAAGGATTGTAGCCATGGAACATAAAAAGAAAACATATCTTGTAACGACACACATATGACGAAAAACAGAACATCTATAGTAAAGAAAAGAAAACAGATGGACCATTTATATGGAGAGTTCAAGAAAATCAAACCTTCAACATTTGATGGCGAGTCGAGAACTCGTGAAGAGGCACAATCTTGATTACTTTACATATATAAATACTTCCATATTTTCAATTACTCTAGTAATATGAAACTAGTATATGGTGGCAGGACTTAAAACTAGCCAAAGGATTAAAGGAAAAGAAAATGGAATGGGTAGATTTTAAGAAATAATTTAAGAAACAAGACTTATCTCAAAGATATTATGAGATAAAAACCAAAGATTTATATGAGATGAAGTCGGGAAAGATATCTATGGAGGAACTAATTACTAAATGTTTCAAACTCTTGATATTTTTACCTTATATAAAAGAAGAAAAGGTAAAAGTTGAAAGGTTTCTAAGTTGTTTACCTCAGCCATACAAGGAAATAATAGAGTTTGATAACCCAAAACTTTTGAATGAAGTAATACGAAAAAAAAATAATATGCTATGATCAGTACAAACAAGGATTTGAAAATCCAAAAGCATGGAGAGAAAAAAATCAAGTGAAGATAAATCAAAGGAAAACTGGTTTCAAACCATCCCCATTTCAGAACATGTCGAAAGGGCATTAAGAACATGAATCCCACATAAACATTCCTCAAGTACAAGGAAGCAAGTTGTTTAACTTGTGATTCAAGAAAACAAATTGTAATCCTAGAGAACCATTGAAATGTTGGCTATGTGGCGAATCACGTTTTTTGAGAATTTGTCCCTATAGGAATGTTGCAAACAAAAATATTAATAACATATAAGAAGCTTCGATAGTTGGAAATATTGGAAAAATTATTCATAGAATGAACACAAATTTGGATGGAAAGAAAGAAGATCATCAATCCACTATTGTGGAGATTGAAGGTAAAATTCATAACAACAAAGTATCTATTTTAATTTACCCAGGAGGTAGTTTAGGTTGTGTTACCCCAACTTTGGTAGATTCAAACAAACTAAAGAAATTAAAGAATACTAAATGTTGGTTAGTACAATTAGGAACAAGGACAAAAAGAAAGGTAAGATAACTCATTCTTGATTGTGAGATGAAAATAAGTTGTCAGGATACAAAGATAAACTTGAATGTATTACCTTTATGATCATATGACATACTTATTAGAATGGACTAGTTAGAAAAGCATAAATTTGTATTGAACTTTTATGAAAAATCATTTGTATACCAAGATGAAAACATAGTATCAAGAACAATTCAATGAATTAGTAAACGAGTTTCTATTAGACAAATATCACCAATGCAATTTAAAAAGTGCATTTGTAAAGCATGCAAAATATATGTTATCAAAGTAACAAATCTTCTAGAGAAAGAAATCAAACCAAGTTTAGAAGAATTTGCGGTTCTTCGGGGATTTGAGGATGTATTCAGAGAATAAATACCATAATTAACCCTTAGGGGAGAAATAGATTTATTTATTGATATACTACCTGGATTTGCACTAGTGTCAAAGGAACCTTATAGGATGAGTATCCATGAGTTAACATAATTAAAAATTCAACTACATGAACTATTAGATAAAGGTTACATCAGACCAAGTGCCTCGCCATCAGGAGCACCATTATTATTTTTCAAAAAGAAATGTCAAACACTAATATTATGTATTGACTATCCTCAGTTGAATAAAATGATGATTAGAAATAAGTACCCTGTACTTAAGATTAATTATTTATTTGATGAGGCTGGAGGAGCGAAAATATTTTGTAAATTGGATCTAAGATTTGGGTATCATCAAATCACAATAAAAGATGAATACATAATTAAAACAACTTTTAGGACACACTATGGATATTATGAATTTGTAGTAATCCCATTTGGATGTATTAACACACCAACAACCTTTATGTGTTTAATGAATAGTATATTCAGTCAATACTTGGACAGATTCATATTGATATTTATTTATGATATATTAATCTATTCAAAGTATGAGGAAGAACAAGAACAACATTTGAAAACAATACTACATACTCTAAGAGAGCATAAATTATATGCTATGTTTGAAAAATGTGACTTTTCTCAAAGAGAGATACAATATTTAGGGCATGTAATATCACAGGATGGTATTGCAGTAGACCTTAAAAATATTAAGTCTATTATGGAATGTTTGATACCTAAGAACATAGAGAAAATACGATCATTCATGGGGATTATTGGTTATTATGGAAGGTCTATCAAAGGATTTTCCTAAATTTCCTACCCTACTACATTACTAAAGAAAAATGGAAAAAAAATTATTTGGTCTCAAAAGTACCATGCAGTTTTGATAAATTAAAATATACTAACTATGACACCAATCATTAAAGTGGTTGACCCTTATAAATATTTCACAGTATGTGTATATGCAAGTAAAGAAGGATTAGGTGGAGTATTGGCACAAGAAGGACACACAATTTCTTATGAATCTCACAAATTAAAAGAACATGAAAGTAACTACCTACTCTCGATCTCAAATTAGTAGTTGTAATTCATGCATTAAGAAGGTGGTGGAATTATTTAATGCGAAGATTTTTTTATTATTATTAACTGATAAGAGTGGTGTGAAACATCTATTTACTGGACAAGATATCAATGCGCGATAGGAAAGGTGGTTAGACTTTCTAAGCGAGTTCGATTTTGAAGTGTGACACATCAAATGAAAGGAAAATAAAGTCACGGATGCACTATGTCGAAGAACTAATGAATTATATGAAGTCATTTTCAACAAAAAAAAAGTGATATTGAAGACATAATTAAATCGAGAACTACAAATGATGTAGAATACATAACAAAAATAGATCAGTTGAATAAAAATGAATGGAATTTAAATAGAACAGATTTTATTATTGACAACAATGGCCTATTAAAGTTCAAAAACATAATTTATGTACCAAATTCTGTTGATTTGAAGTTAATAATCGTTAATGGGTTGCATAAAAATCCCTATTCTGGTCATCCAGGATATCATAAAATGATAACATCCCTAAGAAAACAATTTTATTGGCCTAATATGAAATTTGAAACAACTCAATACTTATCTAAATGCTTATATTTTCAATAGGTAAAGGTTGAACATCAACATCTAGCAAGTTTATTACAACCTTTACCTCTACCGGAATGGAAATGGGAAATTATTTCAATGGATTCATTACAGATTTTCCCAAAACTCAAGGAAAAAATTATTCGATCATGGTAGTATTTGATAAATTGAGTAAGTTTGTTCACTTGATACTTGTGAAATCTACCTACAAAGCTATTAATATCACTAATTTTTTTATGAAACAAATATTTAGATTGGATGGAATTCCTAAAATCGTGATTTCAAATAAAGATGTCAAATGTACATCAAATTTTTGGAAAGAATTATTTGTAGGTTTGGGAACTAATATGAATTTCAGTACAAGTTATCATCCACAAACATATCGACAAAAGAAATGTACAAATCAAATTATTCAAGATATTTTACAAACGTATGTAAGAACGAAACCGACTAAGTGGGAAGAGTACCTGCACTTAGTTGAATTCACATATAATAATGGCTATCAAACATCGACAAGAATGAGTCCCTTCGATTTTTATATCGAAGAAAATATACAAATCCGATCAGTTAGGATAATATGGTTGATAGAATCATGGTTGGACCATAAATGATTCAAGAAATGGAACAAATGGTCAAACAAGTGCAACAGAATTTAAAGGTTGCGCAAGATCGATAGAAAGAATATGTAGATAAACAAAGACAACATGAGGAATTTAATGTTGGATAAAATGTGTTCCTTAAAGTCAAATCAAGAAGAAGTTCATTAAATCTAGGGAATTGTTCCAAGTTGGCCCCAATTTTTCGTGGTCCATTCAAAGTATTAACTTGAATTGGACTAGTGGCATACTAACTAGAGCTCCCTACTAATTTAAAAATTCATAATGTTTTGCATGTTTCATTATTAAAAAAATATATTCATGATCCTACTCACATAATTGATTGGAACATGGTGTAAGTGGAATGAGAAGGAGAGTTCCAAGAGGATCCATTATGCATTATGGAAAGGGAATAAAAAATACTTGGGAACAGATCCATCGCCCATGTAAAGGTGCAATGGAAGCACTTTAGCATTGAGGAGGCTACTTCAGAGCTTGAAGATGAAATGATGGAATCATATCCAACACTGTTCCAAGTGATGAATTGAACGAAAGAACAACACTAAGGATGGTGTTTTACTTAAGGGGGAGAGGATTTAATACCCTCAAGAATTAAGATATTTAGTTTTATTTTCTTAAATAAGTTGTCATTTATGGAAATTCGTACTTGATATTATTAAGACATTTAATTATTGTATTTGTGACTATTGAGAAAGAGTTTGACTTTTTGACTATCTTCTTTGATGGAGAGATGTATGAGACATAAATTTTTAATATATTTAATGTAGTTTAACAAGTGGAAAAAACATGTTAAAAATAGTTCACCATGACTCCATGAGTGAGGAACATGTTTGAGATTACTCAAAGCGGATTTTAACAATTTTCATAGGTGGATTTCTATCATTGTAAACCCTGAAAAATCAAGGATCTATAAAGCTACGGATTTCCATGGAGAGAAATGGATTGAAGAAAAGTCCTATGAAAATAAAAATATGATATATACAACATATGTGGGAGGCAGGATGTTGCTTAGTATGTTTTGGAAAAGGCAATTTTTTTGTGTTAACACATCTATGTTAGGAAAATAACTTTATGAATTGTTCAGAGGTACTTTTGGCTAAGTAGTGGAGTCAATTCTCCGTTATGGAGTCTTGGTCAGGCTAGGGGTTGATCATGACAAATAATCTTGGTTGTTCTGCATATACGTTGGCGTGGAATATGGTAGTTCCATTTGTTTCCAGTTTCACTTACATATATGTATTTTCTTTAACCAACTCCTACTCATGTTCAATCATTGATTTGTATGTTAGATACATAATCATAGCTATATAGATGTATCTATACTACATAAGCTAAAATAATTACTTTCATTACTCATGGATCTGATAGTATGGAATTATTCATTTTATTTCTAAATCACGAGAAAGAGGATTTTAATACACTTTGTATAATCTCATAAAAATTAAACTCTCAAAACCTCCATGCAATTGTAGTATAGTTCCTAAATATCTTACAGTCATGGAATACATGAAAGAATTTATGCATTAAAAATATGAAATATATATATCATTATTTCTATAGAAATGCAGAAACTAAGTTTCTATTGAGTAAATATGAGCACCTAAAGTAGACAAATGGGAAATTCTTGTAAAATTACAGAAATAAAACAACGATCAGTTAAATTGTATGTAAATCCCCTTTCTTAGTATTAAGGTACAAAATTTCCATTAGAACAAGATAACCTTGTTTTCTTGACTAGTTGTTCCTGTATTTCTTTTCAGTTCATTGTTACAGATATGTATTTTCTACTAGATATATTCCTGTCATTTTTCCTTGATCACTACAGAAATAATAGAATCCATAAGTGAATTCATTACATAATCTAAAGTGAGTCTTCTTTTACATGTGGTATATATTAGTCCACGATTATCAAATTTATGGTTTTTCACAAATGCAATATATGAAATTCATATTCTATAAAAAAGGGAAGAGCATTATAGGTCATTTATGTATACTAGTACATATGTGATATCCAACAGATAGGGAATGAGCATATGTGGAGTATGGAGATATATAAACTTACAAAAATTTTAATGAATTAAAACAATAACATACAAAGAGATAGACACATGAAAAGATAGTGTTATGGTTCGGTGTCCAATGAAAATATTTAATTATATTTCTCACATTAAAAGGTTTGTCGAGAAACAAAAATTTATACAACTCAAATCTATTATTCATTGATTTAGAAACGAGGAGCGAGTTTCTCAAAGTGGAATTCAAGTACCTTTCATATGATAACATTTTCCTTGCGAATATGTAATTGTAACATCCCTCTCTTACGCACACTGAGCGAACTTATTCGTTGAGGAAACTTGCTCGCAAGTGATCCAAATTATTATACTATTAAGAATTTGATTTTGATTATGAGGCGTTATGGGTTGATGACATGTTGTTTTGCTGCATTGACATAGACCAGTGCTATTGACTTGGTTTTACTGAGTGTGCAGGATTGTGGACCTCGAGCATGCAGAGGCATAGATGGAACCCCTTGGACTTTGGATCGAGTCCGGGAGTGGACTATTGGGGTTTTATTGTTATATATATTATATTTGTGCATCTCATTAGATGATATGATTATGGATATATTTCTAACATGATGCGTTGATGATGTAGGCTGACAATAGCTTGTCGACCAGACTCACATGTGGAGTAGAGGGGTCATGCACGACTACCAGAGATGTTGAGGGAGAGGTGTGGACAACAGCCCTGCTACAGCCTACTAGCACTCTCATCATGGCTCTAACTATAGGTTAACGACTACCTAGTTCAAAAAGACCCACGATGTCATGAGGGAAGACTGTGGCAGTCAGTCACGATGATTCTAAGGGAAAGACAATAAGGAAGGGGCCTTATTCCTCAGAATATCTTAGTCTCCCACAAGATCACCTGGTGGAGTATTGACTCCAGGGGTTTTGATGTCTACCAAGTCAGTCAAGATGCGAGCGGTACTCGTGGAGCACATAGTGCGTCCTGAAGGGAATGTCACACAAGGGAAACAGAATGAGGCGAGTGGTGTCTTTGGAGCACCTAGTGCATCCTAAAGAGAACGTCGCATTGTTAAATAATAAATGAATAAATCTAGATGGCCTTAGGATGAATAACTTGATAAGAAACAATTAAAACAATTTCCCTAATAAAATGTCGCCCAGCCTCGAAAAATTAAAATCTAGGTCTAGGTGAAACTTGCGGTAGAAGAAAAATATGTATGCAAATATAAAAGTAAAAATAAATAAATAAAAATTATAATTATCATTAATCATGTGTCAATAAGGGGGTAAGTAATTCTTTTAATTTATAAAAATCTTTTGGGGGATAAAATTTAAAAAGGGGGAAATACTTGTTTCGTCACTTATGCTAATTAAAATTTATTAATTAAAAAGAAAAAAGGGGAAAAGTTAAATTTATACAGCTGCCTAATTGAGTTTCAAATAAAAAGGGAAAGAGAGAAATCTAAAAGAATTAGGAAACTAGGAAAAAGAAGGAAACATCAAAAGAAAGGGGACACACAAGGAAAAAGCAAAGTCTAACTTACTAAGGTATCTACCATTTAAGAACTTTCTAAATTAAACTTAACTAGTAAATTAGTAAGGGGGGGAGTCATTAAAACTTATAAGGGGATATGGGGACACCTAAGAGCAATTCTAGGAATGATTTTAGGTGGGCGAGGGAAATAGGTGTAATTTATTAATTAAGAAAATATTTTTTGGTGCAATGAAGGGTATGGGTGACACATGTACGAGAAAGATTATTATGAATTAAATCATTTAAAAATAAATTAAAAAGGATTTTGGGAAAGTAATTTACTTATAAATTGTATATAAAGGAGGGAGGATGAGGAGGATGGATCTCCTCTGTTATGCATAATATTACGCTACAGCATTTTAGACTTGAATGACTTAGCTTTTGGGAGCTGGGATACCCAACTTGGTGAGGAGTGGTAGCTCGGCCTTGCGAGGTGAGCTAGGAGATGGTTGTTCTCTAGTTAGTGCGTGTGGCACCTTTTCTTCTTGGGGGGCTAAGGGAGAAGAAGAGTACCCCTAGCATTGGTTGGGAGGTACCGGTGAATTCTCATCGGTCAGCAAGCGGGAGCTACACGGAGCACGCGGGACAACAACTCAAAGCGAGCTACTTAGGATACCGTACACTTCTTTATTTCTTCATGGTAGATTATTAGTATACTTTGCACTCTTAGTCTGTATGTTTAATTGGGTAAATAAAATGATTGACTTAGAATTTTAATTGATGACTGATTTTCCCCATAGCCTTAATCTCACTATTGATTAATTCCCTTGGCTTTCGATCCCTGGTTGTCGTAAAAGTCTGATGGTTTTATTGATTTGTGATGATTTGTGGTTTATATTTTTTTTCCTTTTTCTGTAACTCATCATTCCACACCTTAGCAATCGTCCAGGATCCTAATCTACAGTCGTCACTTTGGTGTTAATAGATCTATGGATCTAAATGCCCTGCTTTTCTTTGCGTGGATGATGAGCAACGGAATTTCTTGCCCAACTATTTATCCCTATTGATTGTTCTTGGTTGATTGATGGTCATTATGCCTTCTAGCGATTGAGTACCTCTGCATCTGATTGCGTAGACTCCAGAAACCCGTACGTTTCCTTGAAGGATTATCCCTATTTTTCCTCGATTGATAACCTCTAAGTTGAAGGCCCAATCTCTCCGTTTGATCTCCTCGTTACTTCGACTCTGCATTTGATATATCGTCATGATCTCGATACGGGATCATCATGTTTACTTAATTTTACCCTCCATTGTGTATTCTGTATTACCGAACTTTATATCATTGTATAGCGTATTGTATAGAGGTCTTGCATATCATTATTAATACACTACGATCTACTACTCTTAGCCTCAGAATTGTTACCAGTTTTAAAAGGTGAATTTACCCATTTAATGAATGTGTTTTCTTATGTTAACACTCAGCAAGATCATGTCTTGTTGGGCAGTAGATTTGCCCCTGGTAGTCTGCGTTTTTAAATCTGTGGAAGATAGTATTTCCATCTCCTTACTTCACACGATTCGTATGCTACGAATCGAATCGCTTTCATAGAAAGTCGTCTCTTTATTTCCCACTACCAAACCATTACCTGTTACCTACAATTTTTTACCTTCGTTTTACTTTCATCGAATGTGATTTGCTTTAACAACTCAGCTCCCTTTGTATGGTAAAACTCAGCCAACTTTCCTAAATTAAACTCAACGATTTGAGGTTAAGACTAGGTGAATTGTCATCCATATAACTCAGCAGTTGAATGGTAAAAACAACGGTTTAATGGTGGTCTCTCTAGTTTAAATTCAGCGAATCTAATTCTTCTGGTTAATTTCAGCGATTCATCGTATCACAACGAATCTAATTCTTTCTGTTAATTTCAACGAATTTTCTTATTACAATGAATCTACTTGTTCCGGTTATTGACAACGAACTATCATAATAAAGAACAACGATGGATATCAAGGCATGGTATGCCTATGTTGGTTTATGAAAGGTCTGCATTCACTAATGTTAGGACTGCGAATTTTCAGCGACTGTGTAGTTACTTTTGTTTACTGTGCTAAATTCCTTTTATTAGACCATAATGATATTCGAATCAACTAATAATTAATGGATAGACCGCCAATGGTTTGTTTATCATTCAATGGAGATTGTTTGTAAACATCCATTTAGCATCAAACTGCATGGAATGACTCTGAAATTTCATTTATTTACGAACAACAAGGTAGCATTAAATTTCATTGAAAAGCATCTAGGTGGAAATTAATTTTAAATAGCAATAGCATCCACTGCATTGAATGGCTTGACCTGACGTTTAATTATAAACAACAAGATAGTATCAATGTGCATTGAATATATTTGACATGAGATTTATTTATGAGCAACAAGGTGGCATTAATTTTCATTGAAAAGCATCTAGGTGGAAAATAATTATAAATAGAAAATAACATCCATTGCATTAAATATCTAGAAATGACATATATTTTTTTTAAACCACAAAACAACAATAAAATAGCATTAAAAATCGCGTTGAAATGGCACTTATTTTTCGAAAATGAATAGCATTGAATAGCAACAAATAGTGTTGAAGTATCATTTTTAGACATCATTCTCCTTGCGGATTAGACCTAATTAGAAAACCATGTCGATCATTTTATAAGCAAAGTGGAGCACTTTTAAATTTGTACTTAGCTCACTTATTTTAAATGGACGGTTTATAATTGTTGACAAGCATATTTGAATATGTTAAGTTCCTATCTTAGTTCGCATTTTGATGACACTTAAGACCACTAGTAGCTTGATAATAGATCACTCCTTCACTCATAGACATTTGTTTAACAAATAATGGTTTTGGTTGTTCGCGAAGTCACGTAATAGTCATGCAATTTCTTTTGAGTGACGACGTCCGACGTCTTTTCGACCGGTTGCATGGGGTGTGGGGGTAGTCTTCTCGTTAGCTATTTCAGATCCTAGGGCGTTGAGGTTTTCTTGAGTCCTTGGTTCTTTTAGGTTAGGTTGTGCCAAGGTCATTGACACGTCTATCACCTATGGATGACATGATTCCAAAAGAGGGGATGATGGCACGCCCTATCAGATAGCGGAAAATGATAACTTGGTCGAAGTCAGTGCCTTCAGTGTGAGTGTTATTGAGCATTGTAAGTTTGCTTCTAGCGCATGGGTTGAACAAATTCATCTGTTGGGTTCGCACACCTTGAGTTTCTAGTCTTTGGTCATCAAGGTCGTTGTGTCGGGAGGGTGATGTGATCCCTCATCTTGTAGGCGTGGTCTTGTTTGCATCGGCAGGTAGTCGTTTCTCCTGGATGTTCTATGCATGTTTCGCCAAGTTGCTCTCATGCCAGTGCATGGAGTCATAGTTGCCTGTTTCCTACACTGCGTTCTTGCATTTGTCGTCAGTTATGTGGTTAAATTGTTTTCATCACCGCTTTCTTGCCTAAAACAAAAAAAATAAAAATTGCACCTTTTGCTTCACTTGTGGTCGTAACGAAGGGGACGTTACATATGGTATCAGAGCAGGTTCAACCCTACGACTGTGGATATCCATGCTTTCCACTATAGTAAGCCTTTGAGTATCAACCTAGTGCTTCTTAAAACATTAAGGAGTTCATCTGGTGATCTCGTTTAGAGGACACCTCAGAGGTTCGCAACGTGGTGTCGTGGAAGGAGGTGCAATGCTTGCAGAGGTTTCCACACCCTCGGATTCGAACCCCCAAGGGGAAGGGAAAGTCCTTGGGATAGATTCGCTTGCTATAAGGTATGATAATCGTCTGACAAGGCCCTACCAGGTATGTCAAAGGGCATTGATTCACCATTGGTACTAAGAGGAGGACAGGGCACCTGTACCCCTGAGGTTCCATAGCGCGCCCTAGCTAGAAACATTAGCATCCACCCAGAACTGTAGAGAGTTGAGCTCTTGAGTCCACAAGTGTCACGAATGCCTGTGCCATCGAGGCACAATTGTAGAGAAATCCATTGTGCTTCATGCTTCTCGATTACGAACTCTAGCCTGAAGGTCTGCAAGGTGGTCTTTTAGCTGAAGGGGAGCATTCTTCGATGGAAGAAGACACTCCTGCCACTTTTAAGCATGGTCGTCGAAGACATGTCATGGGAACAGTTCAAGGAACAGTTCCACGAGAGGTATATTCTGAGGAATTTGTTGAGCGTCAATTCAATGAGGTCAAACACCTCACAACATGATAGTCGTATGGTGCCCGAGTATGGGGCCCATTTTTGGAGTTACTTTGGTATGCTCTGCACCCTTAACAAGAAACTTAAGGTCAACAAATTTGTCTTGGCCTTAGCGTTTAAATTCATCTTCTACTTCAGCTACCAAGATTGTTGGATCGAAGAAGGTGTGTTGGATTATGGAGAGCCACATTACCAACATTAATGCCCAAAGGAAAAGGCCTGAGCATCTGGATCAGTCGGACTCGCTACCATAGGAGTTTTGTGCAAGGCCCATCGGATTCTTCTAGTGGTGAATAACCGCTAGGCAGATCACCATTCGAATGTGCTCGAGACGTTAGGTATCGTCACTGACTAGACCCTTAGTATTGATAGATATTAGTACTACCGAGAGTTTCATCTCTGGTCCAGTGCTAAAAGGGATTAAGGTAAAGGCAGTCGAATAGGATGAGTTTCAATTTGTGGAGATATCTTCGAGATCCAAACAAAAGGTTGGAGGAAAGGTTACAGGTTGTACCTTAACCAAGGAGATTTTGTCACCAGATCCAACCTGTACATCACGATATTAGGATCTTACGACGTTGTTATCAGTATGGACTGGTTGGAATTGTATGAGGCGATACTCAACTGTAAGATGAAACGGTTGATCTTGGTCGATGATGAGGGAAAAAGACACGTGATTGTAGGATGGAACTAGGGAGTTTCTTTGAGGTTCATCTCTTCCTTGTAGCTATAAAGGAGTGTGTATAAGGGATGTAAGATTTATGCAACCCTTGCGTTAAACTAAAAGGGAGTAGCAGAAGGTCTAGAACACCTTCCAGTGGTAAGAGAGTTTGCAGATGTATTTCCAGAGGAGTTACCTGGAATGTCACCAGAGAGGGAATTGGAGTTTTACAATAGACCTGAAACCAGGGACCAAACCGATAGCTATAACGCCTTATCTGATGTCGACCCAAGAGTTATAGGAGTTGAGAATGCAACTCAAATAATTCTTGGACCTGGGACTGATACGTCCAAGTCTGTCACTAGGGGGTGTGCCTGTTATTTTCAAACAAAAGAAGGATGGGTCGTGGAGGCTCTGCATTGATTACCATCAATTTAACAAGGAAACAATCAAGAATCAGTATCTGTTGCCAAGGATTGATGATATGTTCGATCATATGAAGGGTGTGACATTTTTCTCAAAGATCGATTTATGATTAGGATATCACCAGTTACGGATTAAGGAGGATGACGTCCTTAAGACCTCCTTTAAGACGAGGTTTGGGCATTACGAGTTTATTGTTTTACCATTTTGATTGAAAAACGCCCCAGGGGTATTTAATTGTTTGATGAATGGGTTTTTCCACAAGTACTTGGACAAGTTTTTCCAAGTATTCAATGATGATATTTTGATTTACTCTCGGATGACGGAGGAGCATGACGAGCACTTGCGCTTGGTACTACA
>JZKD02S0907770.1:679757-707450 GCA_000966675.3 Picea glauca
AAATTCTGAAAATTATGAAAATTCTGAATTTCGAATTTGATAATTGTAATTAATTATGATGAGTGTTGGGCATAGATCTAATTTTACCAAACTAACTATTTGACTACGACACTTGTCTGAGAACAAAATATCTTATATTGATTGCAGAAGGACAAATGGAACAACCATGTTAAAATCATCTAACCATCACTCCATGAGTGGGAAACATGTTGGAACTACTTGTGGGATGATTGTTACAAGTGAAAAATCAGTGATTTTGCCATTGGCAGCCCCTGAAAATTAGGGATTTAGAAAGCTACGAAAATTCCCAGGGGGGGGGGGGGGAGAAAGACCTAGGAAAAATGATTTTTTGTTAAATAGCACATGTGAGGAGGAAGGACGTTGCTGAGTATGGTGGGGGAAAAGGGACTATTGTTTTCTTTCTATTATGAACACTATTGATTGAGTGTGAGGCAATAGGAGTCTTCTGAAAACTGAGGGCCATTACTTAGGAGGAGTTTTCGAGTTAGCCCTCATGGACTCATGGTCAGGCTAGGGAGTGAACTGGCCAAGTGATTTGGCTATCCGGTTATGTGTTTGGGAGGAACTTGGTTGTTCCCTTTGTCTTCCAGGGAACTAGTTCAGATATGTTAATATTCTCCTTCTATATTTTGAATGAGCGTATATATATATCTGATGTAATGTACTTGTTAAATCTGAACTGAAATAATTTCCTTATCTATTTTGAATGAGCGTATATACATATTTGATTGTTGTAATGCATCTGTTTGTAAGATCGTATATCTGATGTAATGTAACTGTTGTGTCTAAATCGAATTATTTCTATCTCCGTGGAGTGAATTAGTTACAGGTGTAGCACAATCATTAAAAATCTATAGGAAAGTTAGAATTTATCTCATTTATTAGGTTATGGAATGTGTTGGTGTGATTTAATTCTAGAAGTAACCAATTTATGAAAACTAGATTTCTGCTAGAACAGAGGTATTTCCCTTATGTCAAAATTCCTGGTATGATCATATGAGCATGAACAAATTGAGAACTAGTCTATATATAATTGGAATAAGTATATTGTTGTAAATACAAATTCAGATTTATAACTGAAAATAGGACGCTATCTGCCACTTAGTGTAGATTTAAGCTACTCCAAATCAATCCACTTACATGTTAGAACTGAAACCAATATATATCCAATCTCTATGAGCAGACATGATAATGAAATACGGATCCTAGTTCCTACATAAACAATTACGTACATACAGCTATATACATGAATGTATTCATAATCATTCTCTCCTCTATTTGAAATATGATAAATTTTCGACACACACAACCATAACTATAAATTAAATGCACAGGAGTTAGGATACTCTAGTGGAAACAACAACCAATGCAGTTCATCCGTTTTAAATCGAATACAGTAGACCAAAAGCTATTAGTGAATATATTAAAAAAATATGGGAGAACCCTTTCCTTTCTACAACGAGTTAGGCCAATGTCTTAGAACAGAGTCAAGTAGCATAAATAGTATGTACAATGTTCAAATTTTTAAAAGACAGAAATACTTTGCCACAGGTTTTCATTCCATGTAAATCCGACCAAGACTGTCATTCTAATAATTCAAGAAAAGAAGGATATTACATAGTTGACTAGACTATTTATTATAGACTCAATACTTATAAAGGAAACTGTCATTATACCATTTATGGAAGAATGACTTCAAGTGTTTACTCAAATAAATGTTACATTAGACATGGAACTAGTTATAATAGAGCTAGTTGAATGACAATCCCATTGGTGATGCTAGAACCTGTCGAGTTAGTCGGGGAGTGAGAGGCTCAAAACTAGAATACCTCTTGCGCAGAAGGCTGCAACGGGCATTCGAGGCTTTCATAAATGGAGTCCCTGCAAGATTCAAGTCCTGTAGACATTAGTATTTAATCAAGGATTAAATAATGAAGAAAGTAGATTACAATGAGACCTTAAAAGTTAAACCAAGGTTAGCCCTTTCAGACAGATACTTATCTTATTGATGCATGGGTTCGAATCCTTGTCCTATCGCCTGTTGTCTGTCTAGATTTTTTGGTCGAGGGAGGGGGGTGTCGTACAATATCTGATGGGTCCTCGCAACAACAAGGCCCGTGATTAGTGACAATAATAAGTTTTATCATGAAACCCTTAACTTGGAAACTGTACAAACATTACCACATGAGAGAGAGACGAACTAATAATATAGACTTTTCATACAACATTTAAATGCAATTAAAGGTTAGGTCTGAATCATTCTTGTGCCAAAAAATACAACGCATAGATATACAAAATCAGTAGCAAGGACAGAGTCATCGCACTATGGTGTTCAAATGATTGAAAGTAACCACTACCCATCAAGAGGACACGACTCTATTACACAACCGAAAGGATCATACTGTAGGGATCCTAGTAGAATATTCAAGGTATCTGAAGAAAAAGAGGATGGTAGGGTTAATAGATGGATCATCGAAGGGTCTGGTAAACCTACAGAACAACGACTCCATCTCTTCTAGGGAAAAAAAAAAGGTAATATAACATATAATCATACCAAACAGAAAGAATCAACATGAATGAACTTTACATAGAGTCAACCTATCTCTGTCAGATTCTTGAGGGGGAAACGATAATAGGATAATAAAACAAGCCGACCTATATACCATGATTTAGGCATTTCACAGAGAAACCTTCCTATGATAGCAAACGAAGGCGCATCACTTATTTGAGGGGTGGCATATACTGGCAAACAACCCTAACCCTGAAAGACTCCAATGACTACTATAGAGAGATCCCAAACGTCTAACCAAGAAGGGGTATCGAAAATCTTAGGGGGGAAACCTTTTGTTTTTCTTGGTACTACGGGCGATTTTGAAAGATATTTTTCGAAAGATATTACAGAGAAAATTACAAAGATATTTTTCGAAAGATATTACAGATAAAATTACCACGAAAGAATAATACCACAGATAAGAAAAAAAAAAAAAAAAAACAAGACATAAAATCGGTAAAGCAACAGAATGCCTAATATTATTTCTTTTCTGAATATTACATCTTCCTTTTGTTTTACCTATCTTGCATTGTGTTCAAAGAAAACTTACTAGGGCCAGGGTCGCGTCGGTAGTAGAACCAGGGAGTGACCATCATAACTCACAGTCTTCGATTCTGGAATTGGTGTATGCCAAACCTTCGTTTAGAAAACTCACGAATGAGAAAGGTGTAAACCTATTCTAACCCTAAGTGGCATCCTTTCACCTCATAGTAAATGCATGGAGTGTGGAGAATGGATGGCCATGTTACAATGGAAGAATGAATGTGACACTTGGAGTATGGAGCCAGTAAATACATAGGGAATCGTGGGATGACATTTAGTGAAATTTCAGATCTTTATCTTTTAGGATAGTAATACACCTCATCCACTTAAAGGAGGTTGTGATGGACACCATCATGACTCAGATTAAACCTTTTCACCTTCTGTGTAAATCGGAGACAACAATAAGAACCTAGCTTTCAATATTCCACTGGCCTTGGATCTCGTACCTTCACTACAATCAATCGTCAATTCTAACTAGAACTTGGTAGTTAGGTTAGCTTTCTGGTGTAAGAAAAAACCTGACCCCAGGTCCTTCATGATTAAGGATTATTTAAGGCTTCCTGCCATAACTCCACAAGTGTACTTATGCACAAAATTAAAGTCTTGTCACATTTAAAGTGAGTTTCAACATGTATAACCTATAGGTATACGATTACAGATGAAAGGCAGAAGGGGGTCTGCCAAATAGTTTTGGGGACCTTTCCTTATAACCTCCTAATCATGACACGAATAAAAAATATTGTGGTAAATATAGAATTGAGAGTTTATAACAAGGACTTTGTAATAGAATTTTAAACAAAGTTATTATAGAGTTCATGATCAAATCGACATCAGGATGGAATAACTAGGACCCTAATTCTACCAAGAAACTATGTAAACAATTTTTATTTTTTTTGTGGTAAATATGGGGTTCATTACATATGGTATTAGAGAAAAGTTACAACACTGGGCCTGAACAGGGCCACATTTGTCGCTTAGTATATATTTCGATTTATGCAGAACTAATAAACCTTATTGCTACAAACAGAAAACCCTTTTTGTTTTGTGTAAATTATGGCAGCTCAGGATGGAGCATTAAATAGGATGGAAGGAAATATGGAGCAGAGACCTCCTGGAGATCCAAGATTGAACAATGACGGAAGCTCACCCATGGAAGTGTGGAAACAATGAGGAATCTTATTGTTGAACTGTAGGTTTTCAAAGCCGACAACGAGAAATTGAAGAAAGCACAGCAGGAACAACAAGAGATAAACGAAGTCCTACTATGCAGTATAGTGACAAAGAAAATCCCAAAGGATGATAATAACGATGAAGAATTCAGAAAGAGAGCTTCCAAGAACTCTGGACCGTAAACATAAAGAGGATATAGTTCATCTGAAGGTACACCTTCAGCTGAAAACAAAACTAAAATAGACAAAAAAGGAAACAAGTAGACCACCTGGAAGGAGAATTTAAAAAGATCAAACCAGCTACCTTCGATGGAGAATCCAAGACAGGAGAAGAAGCTGAAGCGTGGTTGTTGGACATCAATAAATACTTCCATATCTACAACTACTCCAGTAATATGAAGGTTAGAATGACCATCTACAATCTGAAAGGGAAGGCCAACATTTGGTTGCAAGACCTAAAATTTGCCAAAGGCCTAAAGGAGAGATAGTTGGAATGGTCTGACTTTAAGAAGTATTTCAAGAAACAATACCTTTATGAAATCTACTACGAAAGGAAAACAAAATAATTTTATGAACTAAGACTTGGACAGATGACAATGGAAGACCTTATAAATAAATTCCTGGAACTATTAATGTTCGTACCTTACACTTGAGAGGATAAGGTAAAAATCCAGCGGTTCCTAAGTTGTTTACCGCAGTCCTACAAGGAAAAAATTAAATTTGACAACCCCAAATCATTGAGTGAAGTGTTCAAAATATCACGGATGTGCTACGATCAATACACATAGCGGGAAGAGTTTCCTAAAGCCTGGAAGGATAAGAAACAAGAGTGGATGAATAAGTGAAAGAAGGGATACCTGCCATCTCCCTATCAGAACGTAGAAAAAAGCTTCCCGAGGAAATATTTTCATGCAAACCATCCAAACACACAAGGAGGTGGTAAACCGGTAAACCTGGTAACAAAGAAATTCGGGGACAATCCCCATGAACTGTTCAAGTGTTGGGAATGTGGGGAACCTCATCTTAGGAGGAACTACCCACGTTTAAGGATGACAAATAGAACCATTTTTCATAATCTGTAGGAAGCTTCGACGGTGGGTGATGTAGGCAAAAGCCTGCATTGGATTAATGAAACAATTGATGGTTGATAAGCTAACCACTAGTCCTCTATGGTGGAAATCAAAGGTAAAATCAATAACACCCGAACTTTTGTTTTGATTGATCTTGGAACTACATTAAGTTATATCACTCCCAGAGTAGTAGAGTCAAATAAACTTAAGAGGACGAAACACGCAAAATCATGGCTGGTACAGTTAGCAACGGGAACTAAAAGGAAAGTGGTTGACTTTGTTTCTGATTTTGAATTTAACTTAGATGGTCAAAATATAAAAACAAATATGAATATTCTACCACTAGGGTCCTACAATATGGTAATCAGAATGGATTGGTTGGAGAGACACAAAGCAGTCCTAGATTGTTATACAAAGACACTTAACTATAAATATGATTGTGACACTACTAGAATAGCTCAAGGTATACCAAAACCAGTATCAGTTAGACAAGTCACAACAATGCAATTCAAGAAATGTATGAGAAAGGGGTTTCAAGTTTACGCCATCCAAATAATGAATCTGTTAGAAAAAGAAGATAAGCTGGAACTAGAAGATTTTGATGTCCTATGTGAGTTTAGAGACATGTTTGTTGATGAGGTACCAGAATTACCTCCTAGAAGGGAAATAGACTTCTCCATACACCTACTACCTGGATCAGCCCCTATCTCGAAAGCACCTTACCGAATGAGTTTACCGTAATTGGCAGAACTAAAGATACAAATGTAGCAATTGTTGGGAAAAAAGTATATCAGACCTAGTGTTTCACCATGGGGAGCAGTAGTCCTCTTTGTGAAAAAGAAAGATGGTACCCTAAGACTATGTATCGACTATAGAAAGTTGAATAAAATGACTATTAAGAACAAGTACCCCTTACCTAGGATAAATGGCTTGTTCGATCAAGTAGGCGGGGCCAAGATCTTTTCAAAATTGGATTTACGATCCGGTTACCATGAAGTCAGGATACATGATGAGGACATAAGAAAAACAACCTTTCGAACAAGATATGGACACTACGAATTCGTAGTCATACCTTTCAGACTCACTAATGCACCAGCCACATTTATGTGCCTCATGAACAGTATTTTCAGTTAGTACTTAGACAAATTTGTACTAGTATTTATCAATGATATTCTGTTGTATTCTAAAACAGAGGAAGAACATGAAGGACACTTAAGAATTGTCCTACAAACTTTGAGGAAGCACCAACTGTATGCTAAATTTGATAAGTGCGATTTTTACCAAAAGAAGATACAATACCTAGGACACGTGATATCTGCAGAAGGCATTATAGTCGATCCTGAGAAAGTAAGCGCCATTATAGAATGGTCAGTACCAAAGGATGTAGCAGACATCTGGTCATTCATGGGAATCACCGGATACTTTTGTAGATTCATAGAAGGATTTTCCAAAATAGCTTACCCTATCACGTCATTACAAAAGAAAGGGACCGAGTTTAACTGGTCAAAAAAATGTCAAGAGAGTTTTAACAAGTTGAAGGAATTATTGACAATGGCACCCATATTGAAGGTAGGAGAGGCAGATAACTACTTTACCGTATGTGTTGATGCAAGTAAAGAAGGACTAGGTGGTGTCCTAACTCAGGAAGGACACATGATTTGTTATGAGTCCCAGAAATTAAAAGAACATGAACGAAATTATGTCACTCGTAACTTAGAATTCACAGCGGTAATACACGCCTTAAAAATGTGGCAACATTACATAATGGGCAGAAAATTTCTACTATTGATGGATAATAGTGGCGTTAAATATATTTTTAGCCAACCCAATCTTAATGCAAGGCAAGCAAGATGGCTAGAATTCTTGAGTGAATTCGAATTCGAAGTCAGACATATCAAGGGTAAGGAAAATAAGGTAGCAGACACTCTAAGCAGAAGATTCCATGGGTTATTTGAAATAAGTATCAGCAGGGAAGATAGTGATCTGGAACAAAGAATAAGGATGGCATGTATTAACGGCGAAAATTACAATAAGATAATGGCATAATTATAGAACAGTACCACAAACTCAAAGAAACCAGATCTAAGTATCGACAAGGAGGGACTACTACGATTTAAAAACAGACTTTACATACCAGATTCAAGATAATTAAAGTTAACAGTCTTGAACAAAGTGCATAAGAAACTGTATTCTGGCCATCTAGGATACCAAAAAACGATAAGAACACTTAGAAAACTATTTTATTGGCCTAATATGAAGGTCAAAATAGCAGAATACTTGGCTAGGTGCCAAGATTGTCAGCAGGTTAAGACCAAACACCAGCATCCACCCAGCCTATTACAACCATTACCAGTACCAGAATGGAAATGGGATACCATATCACTGGACTTTATAACATGTTTGCCAAAAACTCAGAAACATAATGATTTTATTATGGTTGTAATCGATAAAGTTAGTAAGTCCACACACTTTATTCTTGTAAAGTATACTTTTAAAGCTATAAACATTGCTAAAATATTTATGAAAGAAATTTTTAGACTGCATGGTATCCCTAAAATGGTGATTTCAGATAGAGACATAAAATTCACATTCTCTTTTTGGAAGGAATTGTTTGCAGGGCTAAATACTAATTTGAATTTTAGTATGAGCTATCACCCACAAACAGATGGACAGACCGAAAGGACAAACGAAATCGTAGAGAAAATTCTCTGCATGTACGTAAGAACAAAACCAAACAAGTGGGAAGACTATCTACAATTAGTATAATTTGCATATAACAATGGGTACCAAACTTCGGCTAAGTTAAGCCCTTTCGAAGTACTGTACAACAAAAAGTGTACAACTCCAATTAGCTAGGATAACCTAGTAGAAAGACTCATGGTTGGACCAGAAATGCTCCAAGAAATGGAGAACATGGTAAAGAAGGTACACTAGAACTTAAAAGAAGCATAGAACAGAAAGAAGAATTATGCAGATCAGAAAAGAAGACACTTGGAATTTCAAGTGGGAGACCATGTTTATTTGAAGTTCAAAGCCCGAAAAATCTCATTGAAGTTAGGAAACTGTGCCAAGATGGCACCCAGGTTTTGTGGGACCTTTGAGATTCTAACTCGAATTGGACCTGTAGCATACCAACTTTCACTTCCAGCTAATTTAAGAATTCTTAATGTATTTCATATTTCTTTGTTGAAAAAGTATGTTCATGATCCTACTCATATGATTAATTGGAACTTGGTGCAGGTGGAACCTAAAACCCCTGCAAATTCTGGATCAGACAGAAATATCACTTCGGAACAAAGCCGTCGCTCAAGTAAAGGTGCAATGGAAGCACTTTAGTCTTGAGGAGGCCACTTGGGAGTTGGCGGGAGATTTGCAGAAATCTCATCCAATCCTTTTCCAAAAAAGGAATGAACATTGAGGACAGTGTTTTATTGAAGGGGGAAACGATGTGACATCCCCCCGCCCCCAAAAAAAAAAAAGTATTTTTGAAATTTAAAATTTGTTGGAAAATTATTTCATTTTTAGTAAATTCAAATTTGGAAAATTTTTGCCGTTTATGGCAATTCCAAATTTCAAATTTGATAATTGTAATTAATTATTATGACTATTGGGCAAAGATCTAATTTGACCCAACTAACTATTTGACTATGACACTTGTATGAGAACAAAATATTTTATATTGATTGCAGGAGGACGAATGAAACATCCATGTTAAAATCAACTGACCATGACTCCATGAGTGTGGAACATGTTGGAACTACCTATGGGATGATTGTTACAAGTGAAAAATCAGTGATTTGACCATTGGCAACCCCTGAAAATCAAGGATTTAGAAAGCTATGAAAATTCCCAAAGGGGGGGAAGAAAGACCTAGGCAAAAGGATTTTTTGTTAAATAACATATATGAGGAGGCAGGACGTTGTCAAGTATGTTGGGGGAAAATGCACTATTGTTTTCTTATTGTTATGAACAATGTTGATTGAGTGTGAGGCAAGAGGAGTCTGCTAAAAACTGAGGGACATTGTTGAGGAGGATTTTCCGAGTTAGCCCTCATGGACTCATGGTCAGTCTATGGAGTGAACTCAGCAAGTGATTTGGTTTTCCGGTTCTACGGTTGGGAGGAACGTGGTTGTTCCCTTTGTCTTCTCGCGAACTGGTTCATATATGTTAATATTCTCCTTCTCTGTTTTGAATGAGCGTATATATATTTGATGTAATGTACTTGTTAAATATGAACCAAAATAATTTCCTTCTCTGTTTTGAATGAGCGTATATACATATCTTATTGTTGTAATGCATCTATTTGTAAGATCGTATATCTGATGTAATGTAATTGATGTGTCTAAATCGAATTATTTCTATCTCTGTGGAGTAAATTAGTTACAGGTGTAGTGCAATCATTAAAAGTCTATAAGAAAGTTAGAATTTATCTCATTTATTAGGTTATGGAATGGGTTGGTGTGATTTCATTCTGGAAGTAACCAATTTCTGAAAACTAGATTTCTGCTAGAAGATAACTATTTCCCTTATGTCGAAATTCCTGGTATGGTCATATGAGCATGAAAAAATTTCGAAATAGTATATATATAATTGGAATAAGTATATTGCTGCAAATACAAATTCAGATTTATAACTAAAAACATGACACTATCTGCCACTTAGTGTAGATTTAAGCTACCCTGAACCAATCCACTTCCACGTTAGAAATGTAACCAATATATATCCAATCTCTATGAGCAAGCATGATAATGAAATACGGATCCTAGTGCCTGCATAAACAATTATGTACATACAGCTATATACATGGATGTATTCATAAGCATTCTCTCTATTCAGAATACGATAAATTTTCGACACACACAACCATAATTATAAATTAAATGCATAGGAGTTAGGATACTCTAGTCGAAACAATAGCCAATGCAATTCATCTGTTTTAAATTGAATACAATAGACCAAAAGATATCAGTGAATATATTAATAAAATATGGGAGAACCCTTTCCTTTCTAGAACGCGTTAGGTCAATGGCTTAGAATAGAGTTGAGTACCATAAATAGTATGTACAGTGTTCAAATTTTTAAAAGAGAGAAATGCTTTGCCACAGGTTTTCATTCCGAGTAAATCTGACCAGGACTGTCTTTCTAATAATTCAAGAAAACAAGGATATTACATAGTTGAACAGACTATTTATTACAGACTCAATACTTTTATAGGAAATTGACGTTCTACCATTTATGGAAGAACGACCACAAGGGTTTACTCCAATAAATGTTACAGTAGACACAAAACTATTTATAATAGAGCTAGTTGAATCACGATCCCCTTGGGGATGCTAGAACCTATAGAGTTAGCTGGGGAGTGAGAGGCTTGGAACCAGAATACCTCTTGCGCAGAAGGTCACAACGGGCATCCGAGGATTTCATAAACGGAGTCCCTACAAGATTGAAGTCATGTAGACATTATTCTTTAATCAAGGATTAAATAATAAAGAATGTAGTTTACAATGAGACATTAATAGTTAAACCAAAGTTATCCCTTTCAAACATATACTTATCTTGTTGATGTGTGGGTTCGAATCCTTGTCCCATCGCTTGTTGTCTATCTGTATGTTTTGGTTGAGGGAGGAGGGTGTCATACGATCTCTAGTGGTTCCTCGCAACAACAAGGCCCATCATTAGTGACAATAATAAGTTTTATCATGAAACCCTTAACTTGGAAACTGTACAAACTTTTCCACAATAGAGAGAGCCGAAGTAATAATATAGAATTTTCATACAACATTTAAATACAATTAAAGGTTAGGTCTGAATCAGTCCTAAGACAAAAACTGTAATGCATAGATATACAAAATCAGCAGTAAGGATAGATTCATCGCACTATGGTGTTTGATTGATGGAAAGGAACCACTACCCGTCAAGAGGACATGACTCTGTTACACATCTGAAAGGATCATGCTGTAGGGATCCCAGTAGAATATTCAAGGTATCTGAAGAAAATGAAGATGGTAAGGGTAATATATGGATCAGTCGAGGGTCTGATAAACCTACGGAACGATGACTCCAACTCTTTTAGGGAAAAAAAAAGTAATATAACGTATTATCATACCAAAACAAAAATAATCGACATCAATGAACTTTACACAGAGTCAACCTATCTCCGTGGTCATATTCTTGAGGGGTAAATGATAAGAAGATAATAAAAAAAGCTGACATATATACCATGATTTAGGCATGTCACAGAGAGACCTTCCTTTGATAACAAACAAAGGCGCATCACTTATTTGAGGGGTGGCATATAGTGGCAAACAACCCTAACCCCGAAAGACTCTGGTGACTACTATAGAGAGATCCCAAATGTCTAACCAAGAAGGGGTACCGACAATATCAGGGAGGAAATATTTTGTATTTCTTTGTACTACGGGTGATTTCGAAAGATATTATAGAGAAAATTACCCGCAAAGAAGAATACCAAAGATATGAAAAAAGAAAAAAAAACAAGACAAAAAACCGATAAAGTAACATAATGCCTAATATTATTTCTTTTCCGAATATTACATCTTCCTTTTGTTTTACCTATCTCAGATTGTGTTCCAAGAAAACTTACCAGGTCTAGGGTCACAGCGGTAGTAGAACCAAGGAGTGACCATCATAACTCACAGTCTTCGATTTTGGAATTGGTGTATGTCGAACCTCCGCGAAGAAAATTCATGAATGAAAAAGTTGTAAACATATTCTAACCCTAAGCGACATCCTTTCGCCTCGTAGTAAATGCAAGGAGTGCGGAGGATGGATGGCCATGTGACAATGGTAGAATGAATGTGACACTTGGAGTATGGAGCCAGTAACTACATAGGCAATCGTGGGACGACATTCAGTGAAATTTCAGAGCTTTTTCTTTTACGACAGTAATACACGTCATCCACTGAAAGGAGGTTGTGATGGATACCATCATGACTCATATTAAACCCTTTCACCCTCTGTGTAAATACGAGACAACAATAAGAAACTAGTTGTCAACATTCCACTGGCCTTGGATATCGTACCTTCACTACAATCAATTGTCAATTCTAACCAGAACTTGGTAGTTAGGTTATTTGTTTGGTGTAACAGAAAACCTGACCCCAGGTCCTTCATGATTAAGGATTATTTAAGGCTTCCTTCCATAACTCCACAAGTGTACTTATGCACAAACTTAAAGTCTTATGACATTTAAAGTGAGTTGCAACATGTATTATAAGATTTTCCTTAGGTGCACAACCTATAGGTATACGAGTACAGATTAAAGGCATAAGGGGGTTTTCCAAATAGTTTCAGTGACCTTTCCTTATAACCTCCTAATCATGACACAAATAAGAAATATTGTGGTAAATAGAGAATTAAGAGTTTATAACAAGGAATTTGTAATAGAATTTTAAACAAAGTTATTATGGAGTTCATGATCAAATTGACATCAGGATGGCATAACTAGGACCCTTAGTCTACTAAGAAACTATGTAAACTTTTTTTTTTTTTGTGGTAAATATGAGGTTCATTACATGTCATCTTCGACGAAGGTATTGCTATGGATCCAACAAAGGTTGAGGCTATTATGGAACGGTCTTTGCCGACGAATGTCCCAGAAGTAAGTAGCTTCATGGGATTAGCAGGATACTATTGACGGTTTGTCGAGGGAGTTTCGAAGATAGAAAATCCGACCACAGAATTACAGAAGAAGAACAAGAAGTTTGTTTGGACCGAGAAATGCATTGAAGCATTCTGGAGGCTCAAAGAGTTGTTGACAACAACACGCACACTAAAGGTTGATGACATGGACACAAACTTCTTGGTATGCATTGATGCATCCAAGGAAGGCTTAGGTGGATTCTTGATGCAATAAAGTTGAGTGAACGCCTACGTCTCGAGGAAACTAAGAAGGCATAAGGAGAACTATGCAACGCATGATTTGGAGTTGTTGGTCATTTTTTATGCCTTGAAGGTTTGGAGACACTACCTAGTTGGATGAAAATTTGAACTAAAGACGAACCACTATGGACTACATCACATCTTTATGCTAGGCAACCTAAACGAGCGACAATGACGTTGGTCAGAACTGCTTAGAGAGTATGATTTTGAGATTTCTTACATAAAAGGAATAATAAATCGAGTGGCAGATGCATTGAGTCAGACACCACACATATTTTCAATGTTGCCTCTTCAGACGAATCTATGTGAAAATATTCTAACTTTAGAACGCAACAATGACTGGTACGAAGAGGTCAAGGATTTTATCGGACAAAAAAAAATGATGGTACCAAGATTTGAAGGATTTACATTGATGATGATCGATTATTGAGGTTTTAAAAATCAGATCTACGTACCATTGAACAATGATTTGAGGATCTTGATCCTAAATGAGGCTCATAGAGAAGTGTACATGTCTCACCCGGGAGTCACGAAGATAAGGGTGGACCTTAAACCCTTATTCTTCTGAAAAGGAACGAAGGCAGACATAGTCAACTATGTGGCCAGATGTCTAGAATGTCAGTAGGTAAAGGTCAAACATAGACATCCAGTAGGGTTACTATAGCCACTCGCTATTCTGGAATCGAAATGGGAGGTTATTTCGATGGATTTTATTGTTGGATATCCACTAACGGAAAAGAGGCATAACTCGATGTTCATAGTAGTCGACACTCTAACAAAGAGTGCTCATTTTATTCCTATGCGTATGACGTATCACGCACCTAACATAGCTAGATTTTTCATCAGTGAGATTGTGAGGCTACATGGCATGCTTAATAGGATTATATCCGATCGAGTATCGATGTTTACTAGACAATTTTGGAATAGTTTCCAAGAGGCCTTGGGAACCCAACTTAACTTCAGTACTATGTATCACCCGAAGACTGATGGGAAAACCGAATGAATCAACCAAACCTTGAAGGACATGTTGTGCATTTATGTGATGGACCAACAAAAATGTTGGAAAGAATTCTTGCCACTGGTCGAATTCGCTTATAACAACAATTACCAAAGCACCATTAAGATGGATCCTTTCAAGTTTATTTACAGGCGATTGTGTTGGATGCCTTGACTTGGGATCGACTTGAGGATAGGGTCCTGGTGGGACCAGAAGTGATCCAAGAAATGGAAGAGAAAATGCAAACAATAAGACAAAGGATCCAAGAAGCATAGGATAGACAGAAGAGCTATGTCGATGCGCACCGTGTTGACCATAGTTACGAAGTTGGCGATCGAGTCTTCTTGCGGGTAAAACTGCATAAGAGTTCAATCAAGTTTGGAAAAGAAGCTAAAATCTCTCCTAGGTTCATGGGACCTTTAGAGATTATGGAAAGGAAGGGGCATGTGGCCTATGAACTAGCCTTTCCTAATTCCTCGAGGCGTATGCATGATGTTTTTCATGTATCTGTTTTGAGACATTATATTACTGATCCTATGCACATTATTGACTTGAGTTCTTCGGACAAGGGGGATCTCACGGCTGAGACGATCTGCATCCTAGATCATCGCATTTGAAAGCTATGACGTCGAACAGTAGATCAGGTCAAGGTTGATTGGGACAACTATAGTCTGCACTCGATGACCTGGGAGGACGCATATGATATGCAACAACAGTTTCCATTTTTGTTCGATAGATAGACTTATGATATTGTGATACACATTATTTCGACACTTATACTGTGAAACTTCAGGACGAAGTTTAGACTGAGAGGGGGTGTATGTAACATCCCCCTCTTGGACACACTAAGCGAACGTATTCATTGAGGACACTTTCTCGCAACTGATCTGGATTATTATAATATTAAGCCTTTGATTGTGATTATGAGGTGTTATGGGTTGATGACATGTTGTTTTGCTACATTGACATAGACAGGTGTTATTGACTCAGTTTTACTAAGTGTGCAGGATTGTTGAACTCGAGGATGCAGAGGCATCGATGGAACCCCGTGGACTCCATATTGAGTCGGGGAGTGGACTATTTGGGTTTGATTGCTGTATATATGATATTTGTGCATCTTATTAGATGATATGATTATGGATATATTTCTGACATGATCCGTTGATGATGCAGGCTTATGATATCTTATCAACCAGACTCACATGTGGAGTAGAGGGGTCATGCATGACTACTAGAGACGTTGAGGAAGAGGTGTGAACAACAACCCTGCCACAACCTACTAACACTCTTGTCGTGGATCGAATTGTAGGTTAACAACTAGCTAGTTCGAGAAGACCCACGATGTCATGAGGGCAGACTGCGACAATTGCTCACGATGATTCTAAGGGGAGTGAATTAATGAAGGGGCCTTATTCCTTAAAAGCCCTTAGTCTCCCACAAGACCACCTGTCAGAGTATTGACTCCAAGGGTTTTTTATGTCTACCAAGTCAGTCAAGAGGCAAGTGGAACCCTTGGAGCACGGAGTTCATCCTAAAGGGCACGTCGTGCAAGAAAAATGGAAATAGGCCAGTGGCACCCTTGGAGCACGTCGCGCAAGGGAAATAAAATGAGGTGAGTGGCACCCTTGGAGAACCTAGTGTGTCCTGAAGGGAATGTTGCATTCTTAAATAATAAATGAATAAACGTAGATGGACTTAGGATGAATAACGTGATAAGAAAAATTTAAAACAATATTCCTAATAAAATGTCGCCCAACCTAGAAAAATTAAAATCTAGGTGTAGGTGAAACTTGCGGTAAAAGAAAAATATGTATGCAAAAATAAAAATAAAAATAAATAAATAAAAATGATAATCATCATTAATCATGTATCAAGAAGGGGGTAAGTAATTCTTTTAATTTATAAAAATCTTTTGGGGGATAAAATTTAAAAAGGGGGAAATAAGTGTTTTGTCACTTATGCTAATCAAAATTTATTAATTAAAAAGAAAAAGGGGAAAAAGTTGATTTTATACACCTGCCTAATTGAGTTTCAAATAAAAAGGGCAAAAGGGAAATCAAAAAGAATTAGTAAACTAGGAAAAATCAGGAAACATAAAAAGAAAGGGGAAACGCAAGGAAAAAGTAGAAAGTCTAACTTAGTAAGGTATCTAGCATTTAAGAACTTTCTAATTTAAACTCAACTAGTAAATTAGTAAGGTGGAAAGTCATTAAAACTTGTAAGGGGATATGGGGACACCTAGGAGCGATTCTAGGAATGATTTTAGGTGGCTGAGGTAAATAGGGGTAATTAATTAATTAATAAAGTTAATTTTTGGTGCAATAAAGGGGATGGGTGACACATGTACGGGAAAGATTATTATGAATTAAATTATGTAACAATAAATTAAAAGGGATTTTGGGAAAGTAATTGACTTAGAAAATCTATATAAAGGAGGGAGGAGGAGGAGGAGGATGGATCTCCTCTGTTATGCATAACATTACGCTGCATAAGTTTAGACTTGACTGACTTAGCTTGTGGGAGTTGGGATACCCAAATCAGTGAGGAGTGGTAGCTCAGCCTTGCGAGGTGAACTGGGAGCTAATTGTTCTCTCGTTAGTGTGTGTTTCCCCTTTGCGGCTTGGGGGGCTAAGGGGGAAGAAGAATACCCCCAACGTTGGCTGGGAGGTACCGGTGAAGTCTCATCGGTCGGAAAGATGGAGTTGCATGGAGCGCACGGGACAACAACTCAGAGCGGGATAATTGGGATATGGTATGCTTCCTTATTTATGCATGGTAGATTATTAGTATACTTTACGCTCTTAGTCTATATGTTTAATTGGGTAAAGAAAATGATTGATTTAACATTTTAATTGATGATTGATTTTCCCTATAGATTTACGTTCATGGTTGATTGATTCCCTTGGATTTTGATCCTTGCTTGTCGTTACCATCCTATGGTTTTATTTATTTGTGATGATTTCTGGTTTATATTTTTTTTCCTTCGTCCCTAACTCATCAGTCCACGCCTGAGCAGTTGGCCAGGAGCCTGATCTACAGTCGTCACTTCGGTGTTAATAGATCTATTGATCTAAACGCCTTGCTTTCCTATGCGTGGATGATGAGCGATGGATGTTTCTACCCATCTGTCTAGCCCTGTTGATTGTTCTTGGTTGATTGATGGTCATTGCGACTTTTTACGATTGATTTCCTCTGCATCTAATTGCGTAAACTCTAGAAACCCTTGTGTTTCCTTGAAGTATTATCCCTGTTTTTCCTTGATTGATAACTGTTGAGTTGAAGGCCCAATCTCTACATTTGATCTCTTCATTGTTTGGTCTTTGCATTTGATATATCCTCCTGTGTTCTAAATGATCTTGGCACGTGATCCCTATGTTTACTTAATTTTACCCTCCATTGTATATTTTGTATTACCGAACTTTATATCAATGTATTACGTATTGTATAGAGGTCTTGCATATCATTATTAATAGACTGTGATCTACCACTCTTAGCCTTCGAATTGTTACAAGTTTTAAAAGGCGAATTTACCCATTTAACGAATGTGTTTTCTTATGTTAAGACTCATCAAGCTCATGTCTTGTTGGGCAGCGGATTTCCCCCTGGTGGTCTGCATTTTTAAACTTGTGAAAGAAAACATTTTTGTCTCCTTACTTCACACGATTCGTATCCTTAGGATGAGTGCTAATCAAATCGCTTTCACAACAATTCGTCTTTGTATTTCTTACTACCAAACCATGACCTATTACTTGCAAGTTTTTACCTTGGTTTTACTTTCACCGAATATGATTTTGTTTAACAACTCAATGCCCTTTGTATGGTAAAACTCAACCAGCTTTCCCGAATTAAACTCAGCGATTTGAGGTTAAGACTAGGAAAATTGTCAACCATAGAACTCAACAGTTCAATGGTAAAAAAAATGGTTTAATGGAGGTCGCTCCAGTTAAAATTTAGCGAATCTAATTCTTGCGGTTAATTTCAGTGAATTATCGTATCACATCGAATCTAATTCTTCCTGTTAATTTCAACGAATTTTCTTATTACAACGAATCTACTTGTTCCAGTTATGGACAACTAACTATCATAATAAAGAACAACAATGAATAGCAAGGCATGGTGAGCCTGCGTTGGTTTATGAAAGGTCTGCATTCATCAATGTTAGGACTACGAATTTTCAACGACTGTGTAGTTACTTGTTTTTACTCTACTAAATTCCTTTTATTAGACCACAATGACATTCTAATAAGCTAATAATTAATGGATAGAACGCCAATGGTTTTTTTAGCATTAAATGATGATTTTTTATAAAAATCCATTTAGCATCAAACTGCATGGAATGACTCTGAAATGTCATTTATTTATGAACTGCATGGAATGACTTTGAAATATCATTGAAAGGCATCTAAGTGGCAATTAATTTTAAATAGCAATAGCATCCACTGGATTGAATGGCTTGACGTGACGTTTAATTATGAACAACAAGATAGCAGCAATCTGCATTGAATAGCTTTGACATGACATTTATTTATGAGAAGCAAGGTGGCATTAATTTTTATTGAAAAGCATCTAGTTGGCAAATAATTATAAATAGCAAATAGCATCCATTGCATTAAATAGCTAGAGAAGACATTTTTTTTTTTAAAAACCACAAAACAACATTAAAATAGCATTAAAAATCGCATTGAAATGGAATTTATTTTTAGACCACGAATAGCAACAAATAGCGTTGAAGTAGCATTTTTAGACATCATTCTACTTACGGATTAGCCCTAATTAGACAACCATGTCGATCATTTTATAAGCAACGTGTAGCACTTTTAAATTTTTACTTAGCTAACTTATTTTAAATGGATGGTTTATAATTGTTGACAAGCGTATTTGAATATGTTAAGTGCCTATCTTAGTTCGCATTTTGATAACACTTAAGACCAATAGTAGCTTGATAATAGATCGCTCCTTCGCTCATAGACGTTTGTTTAAGAGATAATCGTTTTGGTTGTTGGTGAAGTCGCATAATAGTCGTGTAGTTTCTTTTGAGTGATGACGTCTCGTGTCTTGTTGACCGGTTGCATGGGGTGGGGGTGTAGTCTTCTCGTTATCTATTTTGGCTCCTAGCGCATTGAGTTTTTCTTGAGTCCTTGATTTCGTTAGGTTAGGTTGTACGAAGGTTATTGGCATGTCTATCATCTGGGGATGACATAATTCTGGAAGAGGGGATCATGGTGCACCCTATCAGATAGCAGCGAATGATAACTTGGCCGGAGTTGGTGCTTTCCGTGTGAGTGTTGTTGAGCATTGTAAGTTTGATTCTCACGCATTTGTTGAATACCTTCATGCATTGGGTTCACGTTCCTTGAGGTTCCAGTCTTTGGTCGTCAAGTTCGTTGTGTCAGGAGGGGGATGTGGTCCCTTAGCTTGTAGGTGTAGTCTTGTTTGTGTGAGAGGGTAGTTGTTTCTCCTGGGTATTCTACGCATGTTTCACCCAATTGCTCTCGTGCCAGTGCATGGAGTCATAGTTGCCTGTTGCTTGTACTGCGTGCTTGCGTTCTTCGTGAGTTTTGTGGTTAAAATGTTGTCATCGTGAGCTTCTTGCCTAAAAAAAAAAATCCACATTTTTCTTCGCTTTTAGTGGTAACGAAGGGGACGTTACAGTAACGATGAGTTCTCCACCTACAATACACAATAAAGACTATATTAAAATAATCCTTATTTCAAAAAAGAAATGATATAAGTATAATAAAAATTAGGAATCAAAGAAACAAGATCATCAAAAAATTTATATCATTTTTAAAACTAGATCAAGTAATTTCCCCACCAAAAGAGAATCATAGTTGAATATGTACTCAGAAAATCCCCATCCTTGCATGGAGAGGATGTAACTGCAAATCTTTTTGTAAATTCGGTATTGATAGGCCCCGTGTCAAGATAAATGAATTCATGTAGGATACTTTGAAGCATGGAAGGATAAGGAGGCATGATGATAACAAATGTGTTCCCTCACATTTCCAAAGAGAGACCCATCATTAGAACTTTTTTGCATTCTTTTCCCAATAGTATATTATTATTTTGGAAAAAGAATATAACAGAAATAGAACATACTTCTAATGAAGTTAATTGCAAGTAGTATGGAAAATAAATGGAAAACATACGAGAAATATCATTTAGTGGAAAGAGGAACGCGTTACAATTCTTTGAGTTCACAATAAAGGAAATCCTCAGGAGATATTTCAACAACAAAACCCTTACCGACCTTTGTTCTCCTCTATTATAGTTTCACCAAAAAACAAAGAACTAAGAGTGCAACATGATATTACTATAGAAAAAATTGAGGTGATATTTCAACAACAAAACCCTTACGGACCTTTGTTCTCCTCTATTATAGTTTCACAAAAAAAGAAAGAACTAAGAGTGCAACATGATATTACTATAGAAAAACTTGGACGCGAAAGTACAATATAATATAACCAAAACGTATATATATTATAAACCATATCTGAATATTGACATCACCAACTTTAGAATAGAACCGATTAGAACTCATGAAGCTATGCATCGTAGAAGGAAATGTTGACAACGTTATGAAATTTCCTTGCTACAGAGAAAACTCCCACTTAACAGAATGCTACATTCTCTTGATTATACCTAGACCGTGAGATTTACTATGTGAATAAAACCCTTTCACAAAGACTTATATTAATCATCCGGAGATATTTGAGTTCGACCTCCAAACTACTAGAAGGCGAGATAAAATCATAGATACGTAAAAGTGTAAAGAAAACTATCTTACCAGACTCTGGGTAATCGACTACATAACTAACAAAGAAAAATAACCCATTATAGACTTTTAAAAACTAGTTACAACGAAAGACGTAACACCTAGTTATGAACGCCGAAAGACTATAATTAGAATAAGGGGAAACATCTTTGAAACAATTGAAAGGCTGATACACTAATTACCTGATAATTATACTTAGTATAATTATGAAGCCGTCCTTTCGGAGTTTTAATTATACGGCTATCTGTATAATTAATGTAATTAGTGTATAACCGTATAAATATACTCAAGGCCAAAGGATTACGACTATCATTAATATATATTCATTAGTGTACTAAGGAAATACTAATGATAGCCGTAAAAATTCCTCGAGAGATGAATTAGTGCACTAACTCATTAGTATCATTGGTATATCAGATACTAAATGATAGTACTAATATATCAGATATATTAGTACTACGGCTATATCAGATATTAGTAGTACTAAATGAATTTCTAAGGAATCTGATATTAGCACTACGGCGTGCAAAAAGACGGCTTGCAATAGGCTATTCATTACATATTCTGACAAAGAATTGAGAGTGACCCTTATATTAGTTTATCCTTATATCAGATTCCTTAGAAATACTAATATCTAATATAAGGGTCACTCTCATCTAAGATATATACTAATATCTTATATTATAAATATCAAGCCGTAGTTTTAAGGACATATTTCGATAAAGAATTGAGAGTGACCCCAGCTTTATTTAATTTTGAAGTGAATCTCTCTCAATCTTTTGAGTGAAACCTTGTCAATCCCACATCGTTGATGCTCTTCCAAATATCTATCAGAGTTATCGGGTCCCTGGCTGTCGTCGCTTGTGCTAAGACTGTGACGTTTCTTTGGTTGAGTAATGAGACTATCTCACCATGGAGAAAGGAGCTGTCACCAATATTTAAAATCCGATCTTTACCAATTTTGATAAGATGCCTAGCACCCGGGCGCCAACTTAACCAATGGAGGATGATTGAAGTGGTATGAATAAGACTAGCCCATATCCTTGAGGCCTCTTTTATAATATGAGAATGTTTTATGTGCCAATTGGTTAGAGGATCATTCAATAAATATTTGTTCATAATAATCTGGTGCCATAGACTTTCATAATTGAGGACCCTTCAGAGAGTATTAGTCAACAAAGCAAAACTGAATTGAAAGATATTTTTGAATCCTTATCCTTTGATCTTTTTTGGCCAGATAAAATCTCCGAGCTGCAGAGATGATAGTGCTTTGTATCTGAGTGACCGCTCTAGAGGAAATTAAAGATCAATTTTCTAATCTTGTTTATAACAGATCTAGTTAATGCTTCTAAAGTCATCGAGTAAACTGACAAGCCTTCAAACATTGATTTGACTAGGATATATCTTCCACCGAACGAAAGCCACCGGTGGCACCAATATTGATTCGGTATTGCTTAATCTATATATTGGTTTCTTTGGGAGTGAATGTACTTTCACTAATTCATTCACTACATGATCTATTCATTTTCCCAAATTCTAGTGAGGACTTGAATAACATGAGTGGACTTCTTGTAGTGGCTTCCCAAGACTTTATGGATGCACCTAGATTCATACTTTAACATTTTGTAGTCTTGGCTTTTAGTCTTGTCACCCAACTATAGGCCGAAGCTACCCTTGAGAAGCTTAACCTTGAGAGAGAATCATTCTGGAAGAAAACCCTAGGCTAGATAGCCTAAACAAGATAACACAACTCTCTTCAAGGAAAACACACCAAACATGAGTAACATAGGCTGATAAAAGAGTCCAAACCATAACCAAGAGAGAATCCAGGCCAAAACTGAAATCTTCTAGCTGCAGCAGCTACAATGACAACTCTCCTCCAAACTTGCGCACAATATGGCCAAGTGCAATGCGCACAAGTGTTGCTTCTGCAGTTCTAAGAATTCCTACCATAATGAAGACTGGCCTCCTGTATTTATACTAAAACTGACAAAACGCCTGAGCCGACTTCTCCTTCTAGGTGCCTATTTAATTAGTATATAATATTTTCTTTAGCCGACTTCTTCTCTTGAAGGCTAATAGCCTAATACAAATTTTCCTCTTGAGTCGACTTGTCTTCTAGGGTTATTAGGCAACTAATTAGGGTTTCTTCTTGCTTCCTAGAATATTCTATTATCGTTAGGTTTACACATGGAGGTAAATACCTCCTGCAACTACCATAATATCAACACTCCCTCCTAGCCAAGGATATATTTGAAGGTAATGGTCTTGAGAACAAAGATACCATTCACCCGGTAGCATCAACATAGTCATCTAAACTATCTCATGATTAGATCATGAGAACCATCATCACTATAAGTTTCATCAGCTGCATCATCTCTCGGAACCATACTCCATCTCAGTAATCAGACATGATGTTGGATAAGTCACTCACTCCACAGAGTGACACAAGAGCCATTATTCTAATTCGTACATATGTCCTAGAAGAATAAATGTTCTGAACCATTTTCTGTCTGGGAAATCTCTGTCCATTGATCATCCATCTAGCTGATAATCATTTCCAACAGTGTTGATAGTCTTCAAGGCAATCAAAACAATGTCATTCAATAGAAGACAACTGTGTATATCCATAGTAGTACACAACTACAATCCAGTTGTACACTAGCACACCAAGTAGCGTACATATACTTGATTAGTGACATATAGTCACAATTAGTGGAACACATCCGCTACAGTAGTATACATCTACTGTCTGGAGACATACAATCTCCATAACAATCATATCATCAACTTGCACAAAAAAACATTGTTAAGATATATACAATGAATCATCTGGGCCATTCTTGCACTCACAGATGTGAGATATGGAAGAGCATCTTCCCTAAGAAAGTAAAACATCAACGATGAGCTATATGGACTATTCTTCTCAAGTACGGAAGAATAATTATCCCGATTTCTGAGCTTGGACCATTCACCTATGTGGGCCATTCCTTTGGCACTAAACAAAGTGCAACCTGAGAGAATGAGTCTTTACTAGGGAATGCTTGTCCATGATTGTTGAATGTGGACCATTCACCTATGTGGGCCATTCCTCCGACACTAAACAAAGTACAACCTAGAGAGAATGAATAACTTAAATTACACCAGAACACCAAAAATTAAATTTGTTTTCATGCTTTGTAAAACCCAAAAGACATATTTCATTAAGTATATAAGCCTTACTCAATTTATTAAGTTCAATTGAAGATACACTAATTGCAAAAATCTTTACAATGGCAGATAAGTATACTCAATTCATTAGTGTATCTTACATGTAAGTGTTTCCGCTTAATAAGTTTTAAAAAGATTATATATGGTCTTCTTAGTGTGCAGAGCATGGTCTAGAAGCCGAGGTTTCTTCAGCTTTGGAAAAGGAAGCGTTGTCGAATCAAGTTGCTTTCCAGCAGTTTGATAGCAATTTTTTTAGAAAAACTCACTATGTGAACTATCAGTCCAGCCATAATAAATAAATTAACGAGTAGGTACTGCAGTGGTTATGTTTTATTTTCCAAAAAAAAATTGGGTATATTATTTGTTTATTTTTGATAAAAAATTGTTAGAGCTGTATATTTTAGTGGTAAATCTGTATAATGAGAAGTGTTATTGAATTTTTCATCTTCCTAATCTATTTATACATTTAAAAATACAATTTAAATTTAAATAACAGAAAATTACAATTTCATCTAAATTTATATTACAAAAATAAAAACAATTACTACAATATACAAAATTTAAAATTTAAACAAAATTTTAAGAAAAATATAATTACATTATTGCTTTGAATAATACAATTGTATTATTGCTTTAAATAATACAATTGCATTATAAGACAGAGAGCATTAAAGAGGCTGACATAGCAGGATGGAAACACATGCCATAGAGATTCCTCCTCTGCTATCTGATCTTGTTTTGATTCAGTCCTCTATGATGCCTTCGTCCAACTAATGAAACATAGATATAAAAGCTTTCTTTGGACTTTCATGCAGCTGTGAGCTCGCATGAGTTTATGTGAAGTACAAGATCTCAATGGTGGCTATTCTATTCTACTTTATGCTGCTACTTACAATTTCTTCAAATTTTCCCATGGCAACAGACACACAGGAACTACGATTCCTTGGAAGTCTTTCATCAGAGGAACCGAGAAATGTGACGCCCCAGGTGCTACACCTGACTCAAAACCTCCATACACTGCTTCCCCCCACCCAAGATCAGCCTTGGCATATTCAATTTTGGACACGTCCGTAATAATATAAGAGCCTCCGATTGCAAAGTGTATGATCAGATCGATCGCAGATCACAGGTATTTTTTGTCGATCCTTCTCTTGGCTTTGTTGATTAAATTCAGAGCGAAAGACAGCGGTTGGTGAGTTAGATCCCTGGCTTTTGCCTCAGCGCAGGCAATGCTTATTGCATTGCCATAGTTACCGGCCGGAAGAGGCGGTTGAAATCGAGAACGGGCGTTTAAAGAAAACAACAATCTCAAATCTTGGTGGGAAGGAAGATTCAGAGCCTTCGTTCTCGATTGCCACAAGCACGCCGATAACGCTTCCAATGTGGTACACTTGCTGCCTTCTACCTTTCGTTTTAAGGCCTCAATGTCTCTAACCCAAAGAAGAAAGATTTAATGCTCATTTCGTCCTGAGGTGCCATTATTTGTTTATATTCATCTGCCGTCGGTTGGTCATATTCGTGGTGGGGAAATTCCACAGTAGGCTTCTCTCTGGGTCTGAGCATTTCTCTATTCCAAACTGGTGGAACCGTGGGGCTCGCTGCCCCTCTTGCCATTTCACCCAAAGCATTCAGTAATTTCTGCAAATGCCCCTAACACTTAGTGGGGCTCACTAACTAGTTACGTTGAAAGGTGTACACTTATTGATCATGGGCACATTTAATAGGGTTTTAGTGCTTAATCAATTTTGTATGTACAATATTAAATATTGGTGGAATGTTTTTAGTAGTCCCAATAAATCAATCATTGGTTGTGATTTCAACCACTAACTTCCTCATTATTATAAAGACATGAGTTTACATGTTTATTTTTTTACTTTTACTTAATCATATTTAAAATTTACCATGGTGACTAGCTAATTGACCTTCACCAGCCATATTCTGGACACACTGTCTCCTTCCAACCAACTCCTTCCATCCACCTTTAAGCAGTTTCTCTTTCCCAACAATTCAGGTTTTGCAAGCCATCCAGCGTTCACCTACCACTAATTTGTGGCTGTGCTAGTAATCATTACCCTTTCTTGTAAAAGAAAGAATTTAAAAGGGCATAATGACGACTATCCATGAAATGCACGCAGAGTTAAATATTCCTTTTATATTTTAAAAATAAACGGAGTTCTCATTCTCTTGTAAGGCAGAATTCCTTACCTAAAGAGTACTCTGAATGCAAATAATCCACACAGCTACTCGTCACCACCGTTAAACGAATCTTTTGCCAGCAGAATGACCATGAAGAGTATTCCTACGAAAACGTTTTGTAAAAATTATCTCTACTGTATAGTAAAAACCTTTGGAGGTTCAAGTGATAGAAATGAATGTTTGGGAAAAAACTACTAATCCACCGTGTTCAACAAGTGACGGGGCCTCGAGTCCATCACCCGTACGTACCTCGAGGGATACAAATTTCCTTATTGCAAGCCATGTGATGCTCACAAAAAGAGGTGATCGTATTTGTCAGGGGAGTGGTTTGACATACCCGTAATGTAACTTGAGTTCAAAGAGGTTTATACACATCTTTCTCCGTTGTAAATTTAACTTTCAAGTTGATGAGTGAATTAAAGATTTCACCAACCCTTGTGTTGGAGAAGACGTTAAACTCTTGAACATATTCAAATGTATTCTACTAGCACAGCAGTCTGAACTGTTGGGAAAGAGAAACGGTTTAAAGGTGGTTAAAGGTGGATGGAAGGAGTTGGCTCGAAGGAGACAGTGTGTCTAGAAAGTGGTTGGTGAAGGCCAAAGGTTTAGGTTGGCCTAGAAAATGAGACCCTAATCACTCATATGTGACAATCAGCTAGTTACCATAGTAAATTTTAAATATGATTAAGTAAAAGTAAAAAAATAAACATGTAAATTGATATCCTTATAATAGTGAAGAAGTTAGTGGTTGAAATCAAAACCATTGATTTATTGGGACTACTAAGAATATTTCACCAATATTTAATCTTGTCCATGCAAAACTGATTAAACACTAAAAACCTATTAAAAATACCCATGATCAATAGGTATACACCTTTCACATTGGATGAGAAACATAATAAAAATCAAAAATAAAAATTGTAACGGTTTATATATATGAGAAGCATAGTAAGGATCAAGGTTAAAAATTGTAACGGTTTATATATAAGGACCGAGGATAAAAATTGTAACGGTTTATATATATATATAAACCGTTACAATTTTTATCCTCGATCCTTACTACGCTTCTCACCCAACATCGCTAGTGCTCAAACTTTTGGACTCCCAAGGTCTCGACTTGTCATAGAAAAAATAACAAGGGTGGAATCAATAAAATAACATATAGAAAACTCGTCCAAACTTGGAAGCCAACTTTTTTTTTTATTCTTATAATGTAAGTATTGACAAAATCCTTTCATAGTTTATAGTTTCATCATAAC
>JZKD02S0907770.1:709009-732018 GCA_000966675.3 Picea glauca
AAATCCCCTTTAATACTCTCATTTCTCTTGGTATTCTAAATGGATGCGAAATTTGGGGATGGAATATCTCCAGAGAGTCATGGATAATTAAGATAAAGAATATACCAAACAATTTCATATCATATAATCTAAAAATCAAAGGAAATAGACCCTTCCCTATCCTTCTCATACAAGAAATCAATTCCCCCATTTGGAGCTATTATGGGATTTTTCCCTTTGGGTCATGTCATAGAAAAGTGAGACCATATGTCAAAGACAAAGCCTACCCTCACACACAAAAATTCTATAAGAAAATAACTACTTTGAGGAGAGAAGGAGAGAAAGAGAGGCCTTATACCTTGTATCCTAAGTTGGATGTCAATCCTCTCTCTCCACCGTTGATTTTTCCCATGATCTCAACTGGTATCAATCTGCAAAAAGAGACCAAGTATGTGCTGCAAAAAGGTAGCTATGAATTCAAATCATACATATAATGTGGAAAAATTGAATTATATGAAGTAAACTAACATGTATCAAAATATTTAATCAATTTACACATGTATGGAGGGAAACAAAATTGTTTTATTGAAAACAATATAAGTAGTTAGTTACAACCCAAATTTAATCACTCGCACTGCCTCAAAGCTATGTGCCTAGGTTCTTCCACTTGTCCTTCAATAATCAACTCATTGTGATCGATCTTCATTGGATGACTCAGAAGTGATAGGAAAACACCCTACAACCACATATGGGAGAGGAAGGAATGTTCGGAAACAAGTTCAGGGGGATGTTATTCAAATGATCAAGGAAAAAAGGGAAGCTTGCAAATTCATCAACATAATATTACATGTAGCTTTTCCCCCTCATCCATGCCCTCAAAGGTTTCTTTATAAAATCCTCAAGGGGTTGAGGTGGTTTAATTTTGTTTTTTATGGGCCAAGGGGTGTTGGGCAAAGAGGCCAACCAAAAAACCACCCAAAAATGTGGAATAATTTATTTTTTGATATTGTTTGAGCGCATCCTCGAATTGAAAAATAGAAAAGTGTGGACATCCATGAATTTCACATGACAGCCCCACGGTTGAAAAAAAAATGTTGTTTTTAATATGATTTTGATGATGGAGGACAGGATTTAAGTTTGCAAGATGGGGAGAAGGACTAGGCCATCTCACAAATGCAATTGATGTTGCAATTTGTGGAATAAAATATGTCCCCTAATGTGTGAGGTCATCAGGGCAAGTGATGGTCGAAATACATTATAACTATGAGAGGCAAGGATTCATTGAATTAGATCCAACAAAATTAGTTGAAAAATTGATCCAAGAAAAAAAATCATCAACAAATATCAAGTAAGAGTATTCTCTTCCCGATTCGGGCATACTCATGCTTAGGAGTGATGTAACCATGGTTTGCAAATGAAGTACACTATGGATCCACGAAATATATGAAATTATTATTCATGTCCATGGGCATGAAAAATAAATAGCGTATCCATGTGATATATATAAAGTAGCAATCATGACCATGAGGAATACATGGTGGATACATGCAAAAATTAGATCATATCCACGAATGAATATAGAGTGCAACTATCTCTTTAAATAAAAATAAGAGGATATATGGAACCAATAGAGTGAACAAATTAATCCTCCACAAGTACCAATGTCTAAAGGGTGGTACAATATATGTTGGGTATCAACAAAAAATATGTGATGCTCGTACATCACTCATAGTATTCAAAATGATTTGTCATGGTACTAGTCTACACCATGTGACTAGATGTGCTAGGTTCAGACACAGTTTGATTACTGACCATTGATGTATACCTTTAAAAAACACGAGACGACCCACCAATGAGGATAATGGGCGTCAAGTTACCATGTTACAATATAACAATTATGAATAAATGAGTTGGTGTCGAACACCTGGTAGAATCTATCAATTAGGGGACATTGATATATTCCCACTATCAATAGTGAGGGAACCTTACACTAATGAATGCAATCCCAAGAGTACTACAAATAGATATAGATCTCTATTTGAGAGAAATATGTTTTGAAGTTGATAGGAAGAGATCCGTTTGAAGGAAGGAATTAAGGAATAATCCATTATCCAACATGAGGGATAGAAAAAGGATAAATACTTTGAAGGAATCATATGAATATATTGTAAGGACTACACTGAGGTACGACTCTGGCATGCACCATAAGGAATAGTGCACGACAAAGACTCTTTGAATAATAGCCAATGGTAAAGACTACTGACAAGGATGAGGAATCCAACAATGGGGTCAGATGGAAACCAATGTACAACATGAATCAAGGGAAACCACCCAGTCAAACACAAGGGAAACCACCCAGTCAATGACCAATGATGTTTTTTCATCTTATGACCACAAGGTCACCTATCAATGATGGAAATAGGCCCAAGGTGCATGTCTAGGTAATACAATCATAGAAATGTGTCAGAGTCAATGTTAGGGACATAGCCTTCCTAACCCCTCACGTAAGTGGTATAATATAATTCCATGTAATAAAGGCCAATATTAATAAGGACTAGAAATAAGAAAGAACAATTTAAATGTAAGAAGACCTACTAGAAGCTTCTTCTTCTAGAAGTATCTTTCTCTATATTGTTTTTTTGGATACATAGATTTGGTATAAATAGGATTAGAGGGTATGAGAAATATTGTCTTGGATATTATTGTAATAGATATATGCTCTACTCAAGGTTTCCCCCTCTAAGAGGCAAGTGAACATCGCTATCATTAATCAAGGTGATATTTTTGGTGTTATTTTCGTATTATTCTGGTTATATCATTGTTGTTCTGCCATTTCTAGCTAAAATATTTCTATTTTGCATACTATTATATATTTGGAATACTACAAGTGGTATCAGAGCATTTTCCTTGGCAGAAAATTGTGGGTTAATTTTTTCCAGGGTAGAGATGTATTCTGGAGTCTTAAAGCTACATATATCTATCATTACATGCATAGACCTACAGCTTGGGAGTCATACATGCAGGAAATACAAGTGGTACTTAAGGGAACATCTATTGGCCAGCCTTGTAACCCCTATTGGTACCCCTTTGAGTGGTATCACATTAGACAACACCTATATATGGGTCAGACTAGATCTCATGAATCCCTTCATAGATAAATCGATCAACCGCCTGACAACTATAGTGCCACCGTGAACATCACTCGGGAAGATACTCTCTAGTAACTTGGTAGTCGGGTAGTACGACTAAGGACAAGGTCTAGCCTCCTTAGTTCATGCTCTAAGATATTGGGTTGAGTACTGTTGTTGGATCCCACATGTATATTACAGAGCTATAGAACAGGGAAAACCCTTGTCTGTAGACATCCTTCATACAGATAGGAGTATAACTTTGCAGGAGTAAAAATAAATAAATGAGTATAGTGGTCGTGCTGACACATTTCTCTAGAACCTATCCCATTAGGTTCCTCTCTTTGCCCCGATTCTAGTGATACCTATTATTTTTAACACAATTTTGTTTTTGGATATGACCCTTCTCCGACACCCTTATGTGTCCCCTATACCATTAGAACCCCCTTTTTTCCCTGATCATAGTGGTACCTATCATTTGACACCCTTCTTCTCAGTGGTCCCACCCACCCCTCCAACCCCATTTTGTTTCCCCTATACCTTTTTCCTACCCATTTTATACAAATGGCTACCACCCAAGCCCAAGAAATCAATACCTTGATTGATGAAACCCACCATAACATAGAAGACATCAAGAATATCAATATCAATATTATCTCAATAAATTAGGCTATTTAGGTCCTCCGGGAACAATTTTCCTACATCAAAGACCTCAAAGACCTCAAAGAACACTTCATGGGTCATTCCCATAACCCTTCTTCTTCTAAACAACCATCTTAGCAGGATGACAATGACTCTTCACATTACCAAGGTCCTCATACTACCCACTTTTCTTGAGATCTTCGACCTCCTATAATTTAGGTGAACAAATTTAATGGATCATATCCCATGGGCTCGATCACCCAAATGGAACATTATTTCTCTTTGCATGGAATTACTAATGATTTATCCAAGATTCAATATGGTGTCCTACATCTGCAACTGCAATGATGGAAATGATGGAAATGGAGAAAAAAGGAACACGAAGGGTATGTTTCGTGGACACAGTTTGTGGCCACAATTTATGACCGCTTTGACTATGACACCCACCATTTAGGTCATTTGACCAAGTTAAAGCATTATGGGACAATGGAAGAATTTATTGTCGCATTTGAGCAGTTGGATTTTAGAATGGAGGGAATGTTAGATGCTTTCTTTAGGTAATTCTTTATAAGTGGCCTAAAAGATGAAATTCATGCCCATGTTCTCATGTAATTCCCCCAGACTTGGGTCAAAGCTAATCAATTAGCTAAGGAAGCACAACATATTGTATCCTCCTAGACCCACAAACCCTATTTTCCTCCTCGCCCTAAACCCACAAATTATGTCGCTCCTGCAAATCCCTTAAAGATCCATAAATTAACGAAGGCTACAATGGTTGAACGTCAACTCAAGGTTATTTGTTATGATTGTGATGAAAATATATTCCCATGAACAAGTGTAATAAAAAAAATATTTGTATGGCTATGACTGATGATCTTTCTGAAGAAGATGTTGTTGTTCCACCTATGGACGAACTACTACCACCATATGACCTCACCCCACCCTCTGATCCACCATACATTGACCCGGTGATTTCACTTAATGCCCTCACTGACTTATCTACTCTCCAGCGACTCAAATTAGTTGGTTAAATAAAAAATAGGAAATTCATCATCCTTGTGGATAGTGGTAGCACCCATAATTTTATTCATCGACGCATTTCCTTAGAAGTCAATTTTTACACATGTTCCATCAATAATTTTCAAATCATGATTGCCAATGGAGGTTCCATGAAATGTGGGGGACGATGTGAAAATATGTGACTCCAAATTGGCTAGTATCACCTGAAATCCCATATGTTTTTGATAGATATGGGTGGTCATGACATTGTTCTTGGTGTTGAATGGTTACGTAATCTCGACCCCATTCTCATGGATTTTAAGGACTTAACCATGCAATTCCAACATGAGGGACAAAAATATAATTTCCAAGGAATCACAACAGGCTCTCCTGGGATCACCAGTTCCCGTCACATGGAAAATCTCCTCAAAAAAGGTCATTCAAGCATTATATCCCAACTCCACTCCATTCATGTTGTTGAGACACATTTTGTGCATCCCGACAACCAATCTATCCTCTCTTTCCACCTAGTTGTTTTTACCACTCCCAAAGAACTTCCTCCTTCCCATGGATTCCATGATCATTCCATTGCTCTCATCCTAGGTAGTCTTACTCCAAATGTTCAGCCTTAGCATCATCCATTTTCCCAGAAGAATTAAATTGAGAAAATTGTTCATGATTTTCTAGAAGCAAGTGTTATCTGTCCCAATACTAGCTCCTATTCTTCCTCTGTGGTCATGTTACTCAAGAAAGAAGGTACTTGGCACATGTGTCTAGATTTATTCACCCTCAACAAACTCATAATCAAATAAAAATTCCCCATTCCTTTCATCGATGACCTCTTCAATGAATTGAGTGGTGCTCAATACTTCACCAAATTGGATCTGTGTTCTGGATACCACTAGATCCTTATGAAATAAGAATACATTCCCAAGATTGCATTTACACTCATGAGGGTCATTATGAATTCTTGGTAATTCCCTTTGGATTGTGTAATTCTCCTTCTACTTTCCAAAGTATTATGAATCATGTCTTCCATCCTTTTCTCTATCATTTTGTCTTATTTTTCTTTGATGATATTGTCATCTATAGTAAAACTTGGTCATCCCATATCTCCCATGTGAATGAGGTTCTCCATATAATCTCTAAGCACGAACCTTCCTTCAAACAATCTAAATGTTCCTTGAGTGCCTCAGAAGTGGAATACTTGGGTCATATTTTTGGCTATGGTGGTGTCTGAGTGGATCCTAAGAAAATTTATCTATGCAATATCGGCCTCTCCCTAAAACTCGTAAGAGATTGCATTTTTTTGGGGGTTTAACAGGATATTATAGGAATTGTTTTTGGAATTATGGAAAAATTTCATCTCCTCTCACTTATCTCTTTAAAAAGAATTCTTTTACTTGTACTTCAGTTGTGGATCATTCCTTCCACGATTTGAAATATGCTATTTGCTCGACTCATGTACTAGTCCTTCCAGACTTCAAAAATACATTTGTATTGGAATGCGATGCTTCTAGTAAAGGAATTGTAATCGTCCTCATGCAATATGGTAGGCCTTTGGCCTTCACTAGCAAATAACGTTTAGAGCGACATTTGGGCCAATCTATTTATGAAAAGGAAATGTTATCTATTCTGCATGCTATGGATCTCTGTCTTCCTTATTTATTGGGTCAACTATTCCAAATCAAAACTGATCATCACAGTCTCAATTATTTCCTGGAACAATGAATTTCTTCCCCAACGCAGAAAAAATGGGTGACCAAGCTATTTGGCTATGATTGTGATATCATTGACAAGAAGGGAAAGTAAAATGTAGTGGTCAATTCTCTTTCCCACAAATATGAAGAATGTAGGTCCCCTTTCTCCATCTCCTTCATTGTACTAGATTGGCACAAAGTTGTTCATCAATAATGGTTGTAAGACCCCACAATTTGTAGCTTGCTCCACCAATTGCAACACAATTATTCAGTTTCTCCGGGGTACTCTTGGTACAATGAAGAGATTCTCTACAAAGGCCATTTGTATTTATCAAAGCAATCACAACTTAAATCCATAGGGATTTTTGAACTTCATGCCTCACCCACAACCAGGTATTTAGGGTTTACCAAAACCTATAAATGGGTCAAGCATTATTTTTTATAGGAGGGTATGAAACAATACATCAACACCTTTGTGGATGAATGTGAGGTCTATCAATGCAACAAGGGAGAAATTGTCAAAGCTTTGGGCACACTCCAATTGATTTCGATTCCCCCCACTATTTGGCAAGATATTTATATGGATTTCATTATAGGATTACCTAAATTAGGAAATAAGTCAGTTGTCATCATGGTCATAGATCATCTCTCCAAATATTATCATTTTTTTTATCTTCAACACCCATTCGTAGCTACCACAGTGGCTCGAAAATTCATGGATAATATATTCAAGATTCATAGCATGCTTAATTCTATTGTCTTGGACAGAGACCCCAATTTCAATAGAAATGTTTGGAAACAATTTTTCAAGCGACAAGCCACCCAATTGCATCTCAAAAATTCCTATCAAACCTAGACAGATGGCCAGACTGAAGTTGTCAACAAGTGTTTGGAAACATATTTTAGGTGTTTTTCATCTAAGAGGAAAAATTGGTGGGGTCAATGGTTATGCCTAGCTGAATGGTGGTACAATACATATTGCCATAAATCTACTCAGAAGATTCATTTTGAGGCAGTCTATGGAAAAAATACCCCATCAGTTGTCTCTTATATGTTAGGGGTCTCTAAGGTTCAGGAGGTTGACAAAAATATTACATTCCGTGAGGCTATTCTTCATGCTCTCAAAGAAAATTTCGTCATGGCTCATAATCACATGAATAAACAAGAATATCAAGGTTGTTCTAAATGCCATTTTGTTGAAGGGGACCAGGTATCTCTTCGACTACAACCTTATAAGCATACTTCACTAAAATATGAACATTGTCAAAATACTGCATCCAAATTTTATGTTCCTTATACAATGCTCAAACATGTGGGATCAATGTCCTATCAGTTAACTCTACCCAATCATTCGAAGCTCCATCCTCTTTTTCATGTTTCCTATTTAAATAAGGTGACTGGAACTAAGTTCCAAAATCAAACTATTCCTTGGGAGTTGGATCAAGAAGGTTCCATATGATTGCAGCCACAAGCAATAATGGACCAGTGAGAGTGTCATCTCTATCAGCACACCATCAAGGAAGTGTTAGTCCAATGGAAAGATACAACTCTAGGAGATGCCACCGGCGAGCCAACCACCATTCAACAACAGTTTCCTCATCTGAAGCCTTTAGTACAATGATTCTCTTCAAGGGGGGGGGAATGTTAGGGACCTAACCTCCCTAACCTCTCACGTAGGTAGAATAATATAATTCCATGTAATAAAGGACACTATTAATAAGGCTTAGTAATAAGGAAGAATAAGTCAAATGTAAGAAGACCTAATAGAAGCTTCCACTTCTAGAAGGATCTTCCTTTAGAATGTTCTTTGGGATAGATAGATTTAGTATAAATAGGAGTAGAGGGTATGAGAAATATTGTCTTGGATATTATTTTAATAGAACTCTATTCTGCTAGAGGTTTCCCCCTCGAAGAGGCAAGTGAACATTTCTATCATTAATCAAGCTACTCTTTTTGGCATTATTCTGGTATTATTTTGGTATTTTTTGGTTATATCATTGTTTTTCTTCCATTTCTATCTAAGATATTTTTGTTCTACATACTATTTTATATCTTGAATACTATAGTCAATAAGAGAAGACCCACCAATAAGAATTCAAAGGGAGCCTTCTGTACTAGAACAAGTGAGATACAAAGATACTTGTGATGGTGAGATGTACTTGAGTGACACAAGAAGGTTGACTTAAAAGTTCAAAGACTTTCTGCAGAATGTTCAACTCAGGCTAAAGCTTCCCTTGAACAAAAGAATGACACATTATGTGACTTAGACAACATTTATTATAAACTAGGATACATTAGTGATATAGGATGCATCATAAAACTCTCCATATGGTTGAAATAATAACCAACCGTAGGATATTATACTCAAAAATGCGAAAAAAGGATCCCAAATCCATACTATACCCAAAATATTTAGATATTGACTCAAATATTGTTCTTTGGTCAAGGGAAACAAGACTACTCCGAACAAAAAGATAAACACTTTCACACCTTTTTTTTTCATGTTACTAAATGATGAAAAGGAATAAAAGAATTATATAGCACTATGGAGGAAACGAGTGTTGCAGGAAATAAAACTAGTTCCAAAGTGCAAGGAATATACCTATGCTGAATGCAAGGAAGCATGTGCATGATAAGGACACTTGGGGGATGTTCCTCTAGGGTTAAGGTGTCGAGTCACAAAGGAATAAATTGCAATGATATAAATTGGTAGGATTTCATAAGAAAATGGTCAACAATGGAAAGTTGTATCCAACATTACGTCTAAAAGTGTGAGCGTTTAATATGCAATGCAATTACATCTCAAAAAAAAATTGGAAGCCCCATTAGTAAGTTAGCTAGAAAGAAATTGAGAGGAATTCATGAGGCATCAATGTAAAGACATGGTGGGACTAAACATGGATTCTGATCCTATTGAAACAATTGTAGCAAGGGTGTCAACAATGCCAGCGAGGTACTAACTAGAACACCCATGATAGGTAATCTCTATCATTCATAACGACACCTTTAAATTTTCTTGAAGGTATCATATCGAAAAAAATGGTTTGGATTCTATGGAAGATAAGTGAATGATACAAAAAAATGCAATGTGTAGGAGGAAATGACACTACCATACATGCTAGTAAGAAACAAAATACCTACTGAAAAATCCGAAGTGGTACTAACATAAGTATCAACTTCTGTTAGGGAGAGTCCCATATGTAATGGCCAAAAAAAACCAATTAGGAGACTATATGCAACTTCAATGCAAAGTCATGGAAGGACTAAACATGATTCCCAAGACTAACAAAAAACTTACAGCATAGGCACCAATCTACAAAGGGGGTCTAAGGTAGGGTGCCCATAGAATATAGGATCTACCACATGAATTACGACACTTCTAGACAACAAATAAAGTTCCATGACACAAATCAATGGGGTCGATCCTAAGGCAAAATGAAACATGAAACAGATAATATAAAAATGCATGAAGGGGAAAATCTAACCTATATGTTAGTTTCAATATCATTACCTATCATAACAAATCAACATGAAGAAAGGTACAAAACTTATGTATATAATACCAAAAACACTTACTCAAAACTTAGTAAGTCCAATATATAAACCTATGATAAAGACATGTTCTAAGGGATACCAAACTTGAAAAAAAGAAACCATAAAAGTACAATATGTATAGAGGACCACATAGCCCTGTGTTGTATGTCGAGTGGTTCTGTAGATAGAGCCCATTTCTAGGATCAAGCCAGGCAATTATTTGGTAAACATCCTATAAATATTCCAGTTTAGGAAGAGGTTATCCATAATCATAAACTCAAGGATAGACTCATCTGAATGCAACTCAACATCCATGAAACCAGAGATCGAAAACATAGAAATATCGTGTCTTGAGCTCTTACAAAAAATATGATTAGACTCAAAAGGATACAACTTACTCATAACAAGAGGGAAAAAAAAAGGTTTATATGTCCCCATTGGATAAAACACTTGATCAAATGTCAAGATATTGTCTCGAGAAGGTGAACATAATTGTAAAGATCCTTTCTCAAAATAAATTGAACATTGAGAATAAGACACTCCATAATTCACCCACGATGTGCAAGAGTATACTTGAACACTAGGAACACAGAAAGGGGAAACCTAAGCTAAATCCAAACCAGGATGATGATTATTAGATGCAGTTTGATCAATAGTGATAATGGTTACGTTATGAGGGAAATGCATCACATGAAAGAGTACATACACCAAAACCTTAATAACATAAACATAATCATGCCCAAGAAGCATATTGAAGTCTAAAGGGCCTCACACCACTAACTAATTGATTAGAACGATATTCCCCACTAACTTGATAGGAAACTAAGTAAGAAACCCCACACACTTACTAGGTCCTCTATCGAAATACAACAACTCACATGTAGCTGATACAAGCTTGGGAGATCCCAAATCTTGTGACGCTGAGGAGGATAAAATAATTGTAGAGTATCCTTCATCTGCAATAAATTGACGAATTCCTTTCAACATATATTCAAGTGGAACTGTTATCCTAAAATGTTTACACGAAGGAAGGCAAGGCTCTACAACATCATTGCAATCAAAGGAAACCATCCTTAAGACTTGGAGGGAGCATACTCAAAGAGAGTGGAATGATCCCTTGTTCAGAAGGTACTCAACTAGAAATGCTCAAGACATAGTTGAAATATGGATCACGCCATGAAACAAGAGTGGTATCCATCTAATATTGTGTTGTCTAAACCAACTTGGAAGAGTGGTCACTCTCTAAGAGAATATTGGGATCAACCAAATATTGCATCAACTCGACCACTTCTTCAATGACTAGTTGAATAGGATGCGAGAAAATATTGTCAACAGATGCATCAACCACCAAAATGAGATTGGTATGGACTGAATATGGGATCAACATGATCACTTTATTAACCAATGATTGATTAGATTGTTTGGAATATGAATATGAAAATGAACTAGAAGGGTCTTAATAAAAGGATCACACTCTTTGTACAATGAAAATAGTAGGGCACAAATGAGTAAGGTGATATCATTTTTAAATATTATAAGGGAACTTGGTCTTACATCCTATACATATAGTATTCTCAATCGTATAAATTCCCCCAACATGACTTACAATGGTTGATGACATGTTCCCAGTATGACTTTCAAAGGCTAGTATCTAATCTCCAACATGACTCGCAATGGTTGGTGACTTTAAACCAGAATGAATAGCAATGACTGGAATGTTTCTCACAGCATGACTTGCAGAGGCTGGTTGGTTTCCCTCAGCATGACTAGTAGACGTTGGCAACATTTGTCCAATGTAACTAACATAGGTTAGTGAAAGGACTCCAACTAGTAGCGATTGGAATTTTACATCCAAGGTGACTTGCGGAGGCTAGTTTCTTCCCCTAGCATGACTCATAGAGGTTGGTGACAAGTATACAACATGACTAGCATAGGTTGGTGATAGGACTATGACATGAATCATAGATTTTAGTGACTCAACGCTAGTATGACTATCACTGACCAGAATTTTACTTCCATCATGAATTTCATAGGATGGTTTCTTTCCACTAGCATGAGTAACAAAGTCTAGTGGCATGTCCCCAACATGACTATGAGAGTTTGGTGAGAAATTTTTCTTACTCTTCCTCTTCCTTTTCCTTTTAGTCATGTGGTTACTAATAGTTAGACTCTCACTACAATAGGGAGAAGGAGAATTAGTAGACTTCATGGATGCATAAGTTGGATGACCAACGTCCATATAATTCCCATGACATAAATTTATTATCTTAGAAGCATCAAGACCATTCGGGACATTTTGAGTGGTCCAAAACCAAACATGCAGTCCTACATTCAACCCAATAATGTTCAAAGGGGCCATCAAGGGGAAACCAACATTTCCAAAGAAAGGAATAGCACAAGAATCCCCTTCGATAAGAGTTCCTTGGTTCTTATCCTCAAGAATGTTTTCCATATCGTTCTTGTGAGTAGGTTTATCCCTTACAGGATTTCTCATTTCCATAAATTTCGCAAACACCGACTCTAGTAAACCAACGGTATTAAAAACCATGCCTTTTAATAGATAGCAACACACTTTCAAGAGAAATACAAGGGATCCTCCCCTACCAATATAGTGGTTTGTCGAACACATTGAATCGAATATCCAAAAGCAATGATACTGACACAAACTAAGGGAAACAATACCAATCAAAACTCCACTAAAAATTCCTAAGCGAAACATGAAAAGCAAGCAAATGTTCCAAATCTTTAGCCTAGGTGGATAAGGTCCCAATTCCAAAGTAATGAAAAAGTTTAAAGGGACCAATCAAATGGAGGCAAGGGCTGGTTAAGTCTCACGAACCATAGAATGAAGGAGAGATAGGAATTTAACTCCACCGCCACTAACTAACCTTATCCATTGCAACAACCCACGCTTCGTGAGGAACCCTCCAACAATATTGAAAAGTGTGATACAAAATATTCACCAGCTACCTCAACAAACCCCCACAGTCATCTCTAAGATACCTAGACAAATAAATGAAGGTCACCAATTCACAGTCAATGTCTCAGGGGTATATTCAATAGTGGGAATGAAATGTATGGGAAGGGTAACTAAGAGTGAAACTCTTAGAGAGAAATGACATTATATGGGTCAGTATCGCTTCAGTAAAATCCCCCAATATACAATCTCTCCACTACGCTCATTTAATATTTTGAGAGGATATCTCCTCGGCTCTCATTTACGTGACGTTTCATTTGACTCATGTGTTAGAAGAGCCTCCCAGATATACTTATACAGAATTTGGATTTGACTCTCACTAACTTAGACTCGTATGCTATTTTTTGTCCTTGGAGAAATTAAATCTCCAACCTAAACCAAGGCCCTAAACCTAAACTTCTTTCTGAACCCTATAAACAAATTCTAGTACATTTTAAGTTTAGCATTCATTTTAGTGGTTGTTTTTACTCAAAGGGTATGGAGTGAAACTGATGTTGTTTAAGACTCTTGGAAAAATTGAAACTTATAAGAACATTAACAAAGGAAAATTTACACTAATTCTTCAATGAAAGTTAGTTTCCAAAAATAAAATTCATGAACAATCCTTCAAACCTTGAATTGAAAATTTTTCATATGGAAGTATCTTTTTCTTTTTTAAATAACGGTGCAAACAATGCAAAGAAAGAAAGAGACCTAACTAGCAAAAACCATGTTTTTTCACTTTTTATTTTTACTACAAAAGAAAGAAACATCCCTAAAGACCTGAGATTTATTTATTGAAAAGTTCAAAGACAAGGGAAGAAGATAAGAATGACAATCAAACAAGTAATTTTGTCTTTTTTTGTTACTATAAGAAATTGAATGCAAATAAGATGCAATTTTCATTTTTATTTTATGAAGAAAGGGAAGAAGGTAAACAGGAAGAAAGAAAACAATCAAGAATCACTTAAACACAAATATCAAACTAGAAACTCATCCCAACCACACACGACTAACATTTTGACCCACCTAAAGAACCTTATAACCAAAAGATGAACCTAATGAAAATAAATTTCTTTTAGATGATTTCAAAGTTTTTCAGAGACTTAAAACAACAATCAAAAGCAAAAGAAAACCCAGAAGGCTCATATTTCATAGAAGAACCAAACCAGGCCCTCCTAGAATAGAGAGAAAGGCTTAAATAATAAGTTTCTTACATAGATATGTGATTTTGTACACTAGGACTGGCGGACATCCATCGATCATATGAGCATGAATCGTGGTCCAAGAATAAAGAAGGGACTAGATGAGGATGGATTAGTAAAACTTGAAAAAGAAAAAAAGAAATCCATAACAATGCTTTCATAAACTTAGATTTTTTTTCTAGATGGCATCTGATTTGAAATAAAAGATCATAAAAAATGAAGATCTAGAGAAATAAAAGACAACAAAAGACACCCTAAGACTGAGGAAAGCTAGGAGAAAAGATCCCGAGTATGGCCCAATATTGTTATGGGACTTTTCCCTTATGACCTTGGGTCATACCTCATTAGAGTGAGACTATATGTAAAAGATAGAACCTACCCTCAAACATAACAATGATATAGCAAAATAACTACTTTGAGGAGAGAAGGATAGAAGGAGAGGCCTCATACCCTATATCCTACGTCTCATGTCAATTCTTTCTCTCCAACTTTGATTTTTATCTTGATCTATACTGGTATCAACCTCCATAAAGAGACCAAGTCTATGATGTAAAAAGGTAATTATGAACTCAAATCATATATATAACGTGCAAAAATTCATGTATATGAAGTAAAATAAAATATATCAATATATTGAATCAATTTACACATGTATCGAGGGAAGACAAATATTTTATAGAAAACAATATAAGTGGGTATGATCCGGATTGATGAGAAGAACAAAATGAAACACATATCTATAACATTTACACTGATATACAAAGAACAATAACGAATATACAATGAAACATAACTTCTGTTCAATAAATAAATCTGTTGAAACTATAAAATGAAGAATAAAACAATCTATCTCGAATGGTGGTAGATAATCTTTGAGAAGAGATGTGGAAGCTACATATATTCTCCCGAGCACATTACAATGAGGCCCCTAGGCCTTTTTACCATCCATAAGTAATAAAGAAAAACTTGACATCAAAAAACCGAACCATAGGAGATGAAGCGCCAAAAGTCATATGGGCCCCATTGTGGTAAGTTGATACATCAACTTCCTAGCATGGATTATTTTAGTGCGTAAATTTCACTCATGGGATAATTTCCATGTTTTTTACCAAAAAAGGTTCGGCATTCTAAAAATGATTTTCCCAAATTCTATAGGATAAAATTATTTTACCTTAAAAATCACCAAAGTTTTATATAAGCAATATAAAATCCTTAGAAATTTGAATATTTTTACAAAAATATCACCAAACATTTTGTAGTTTGCATATAAAGGATTAGTAAGATTCGCCAATGTTTCTACATTAAAAAAAAATGCATCCTTAAAATCATTCCTACTTCCCAGCATTGTAACTTTTGCTTACGATATTTGTTTTAGGTGCATGTTAGCCCTTTGTAAAGGTGTATACATTTTTTCATCGCACTCTAATTTTTTCTCCAATGTGACTATTGTGGGCACAAAAAATGTTGTTTAGGGCCTCAAAACAACACCAGAAGTTTAGGGCCCGAAAAGCTAGAAAAAAACTTCCATGATGAAAATTGTATGTGATTCAGTTGGAAGAGGTGGATGGAAACCAATATTGACCTGGATTAGTACTAACCCCTTAGGAATAAATGGATTCCATTATGTTGAGTTCCCCCATCAGATGAAGAACGTTCTGCTGAATTTATCCACGAGTGAGCCACATTCCATCGAGCAAGAGTTGTCCTGCTTTGACAACACGATAAAGCTAAAGATTTTTTTACGAGTACCCTTGAACTGTGTTTTCATGAAATGATCATTGGATTTTTGTTACATGCAGTTAGGGTTGAGTTCTTTTGGTGACAATTGGTATACTATCTATGAGGTATCCAATAATGGTGGAAAGTATGGCCGAAGGAGATCTAGATTAAACATTGAGTGCAATCAAAGGAAGGGGGGAATGTTGAGGTCAAAATCATTGTCATCCAAAACCTTTTTGATTGTTTAAGGTCCATAGAAGAGTGCGTTAAGCTTTTGATGGCATCCTGTAAGTCATTATTTCAGCAAATTCAACCAAACTTTACCCCCCACCTAAAACTTGTGTGGCACAGAGTGTTGGTCATAGCGTTGATTTTACTTGGAATTCGACTTATGAAAAATATCATGAATCTATTGGTGGATGTGATGGATTTGTTTAACGAAACAAGTGGATTTTTCGGCTTTTGTTTGAGGATGTGACAATTATGCTTATGTGGACGTAAGGGGGAGTGCAACATCCATGATACCCAATGTTTGAAATCCCAACCCCACCTGAAAGGAGATGTGGTTGATTGAGATATGTATGGATTTGTTGTAACTATGTTTAACACAGGGAAGACTCTCATCCCATGTGCATGAATTCTTGGAATTGTACACACTCAAGATATGCATGATCATCCTATTTACAACCTCGATCTGGCCATATGATTTGTGGGTGGAAGGTCATGGATTTGGTGATCTTTGTGTCCAGACATAGCCATAGGATCAATCAGAATGTGTTGAGGAATCAAATGTACCAATTTGATATGACCCACACTTGTTTGAATAAGAGCTTGGCAGTGGCCTCTGTTGTGATGCTCTTCTTGCAGGAAACTAGAATTTCCATCGTGTAAAATTGATCAACAACCACAAAGAAATAGTCATTTCCCTACTTGGTTGAAAGAATTCCCAACATGTAGTCCATTGATATGGATTCCCAGGGCCCGTCAGGAGTAGGAAAAAGAGTGTACATGCCTTGTTTCTTAATTCTTGGTTTGGCAATGGCGCAGGACATGCAGGAACTGATATACTTGTTGACATCATGCCAATGTTTCAGCCAATATAAATTTTGTTGCAGCACTTCCACTATCATTTCCACGTTGAAGTGTCCTGGCACCCAACTATAGTGATTTTTCCAAAAAATCTTCTCTCGTTCACTTGATGGAATGGAGAGATGGCCTAGATGGCACAACAACCCATCCTAAATATGGAAATCATTGACATTTTTTTGTGTGCACAACATATGGTAGGTAGTGGTGAAGTAAGGATCTCTCTCACAGAGTTTGGTCCATTCAAGGGTTCACATACCCAAGTGGCCATGCCTTTTGTTTAAGCTTTAGCTCTATTTTGACAACATATCGATAGAATATTCACTCAAGGATGATATGTCCATAAATTCATTTTTTTTCTGGATCTATCTATGTAGACAACCATGGTACTTGAGAAACATATTTCACTCAGAGTCTTTGATACCTAGCTTGGTGTGCAAGCTATGGAAGACATTGGTGAACTCTGGCACTATTTGGTCCCTTTATTGTCGTAGTTTGGTCCATATTGTATATAATTTGTCATAAGTTCCAATAGGGTAGTATTGTTCCTTACTAACATCCCTAAAACAACCCCAAGTTGGTTCAACTAGAAATAATTTAGATTCATCTATTTCCTTTTTCTCACAGAAATTCTCCCACTAATATTTTACATGGCAGTCGGCCTTAAGGAGCGCAAGCGTAATTTGTTCTCTACCATAAAAGTTATGCAAAGAAAAATACCCCTCTAGAAGGTTTAAGAATTTTTCTACAGCATCTGCATCTGTTTGAACTTCAAATATACAAATATCAAAATTGATTTGTACCTTAAAGGGGTCATCACCTCCACTTGAGGAATATGTGTCACCTATTGGAAGTCATCGAAGGATTTTCACAAAATTATCCATCATCTCGTTCCTTTATCATGTGAGGGCTTCCTAGAGAAACAATTTAAATGGATCTACTGCCCCATTGTCTCTCTTTTCTTCCCCCATCGGTGGTCATCAGGTTCGGCAAGGTTGATCTTTCAAAGGCTCAACCGGTTTGAGTCCCAACTTCTTATACCCTAACCTCGCTAGGGACATGCATAAACAAATAAATGAAGAGCAAAATTATCTAATACCATTGATCCATATTTATGAGTGGAACAAAATGAAACACAAATCTATAACATTAACACATATATAAAAAGAAAAATAATAGAGATACAGTGAAACTTAACTTCTATTAAACAAATAAATATGTTGAAACTGTAAAATAAAGAATGAAACAATGTACCTCAAATGGTGGTAGATAATATCTGAGAAGATATGTAATGTCTACATTCATTCTCCTGAGCACATTACTATGAGGAATCCATTCCTTTTTAACATCGAGAAGTAATTAGAAAACCATATATTCTCTAGGTGGATATCGATGGCCACCCACCTATTCCAACTGACTCACATACATATTTCATCTTGGCAGATTCAATTTTCATATTGGCAGTTGTTTTCTATATTTTCGTGTCCTAAACTTGTAGGGCCATTTTGAGGCCCTAAACAACATTTTTTGGTCCTTCCATAGTCACCTTGCAGACAAAGTTAGAGTGTGATAGCATAATGTGTATTCCTCGGATGGACCTTTCCAATGGGCTATCGTGCACCTAAAATGAAGATCTATGCAAATGTTACAACCTCGAGAAGTTGATGTACCAAATTACCCCAACGGGGCTCATATGAATTTTGGCACTTCATCTCCTAGGGTTGGGTTTTGGATGTTTAGGGTTTCGGAATTCATGTTTGATGTAAAAAGGTCTTTTGAGCCTCATTTTACTCATCTTCTTGCGAATGAGAACAATCATCACATCTCTTCTCAGAGACAAGCTGCCACCATTCTAACAAGCTTGTTTCAGTCTGCATTTTATAGTTTCAACATATTTCTTTATTGAATAGAATCCAAGTTTTGTTATATCTCTATTATTGTTCATTGTATCTCTGTGTTAATAAAATAGATCTGTATTCATTTCATTCTTCTCATAGAATCTAGATAAACGGTATTAGAGCGATCTGTTGCTTGTCGTTTTTAGTGCAGGTCCCCAATGAGGTCAGGGTACATAAAGTTGGGTCTTTATATTTTTTCACTTGAGGACAATATCTCTCGCTAACCCAAGTGACATTCCATGGCAGGAGAAAATAAATATAACATGAAAGGGGATCCTTTGAAATTGTTTCTCGAGGAAGCCCTCGCACAATAGAGGAATGTGATGATGAATAGTTTTGTGCAAATCCTTAGACAACTACTGACAAGCAATGGAGGTGCAAATCAAATTTGATATTTCTATATTTGAAGGTCAAATAGATGAATATTTTTTAGAAAAATGGTTGAATCTGCGAGAAGGGTATTTTTTTTCCATAACTTTTCCAATAGAGAAAAGATCACATTTGTGCTCCTCAAAGTTGTCAAATTTGAGAAAAAGGCAATAGAAGAACCCTCATTATTTACAGTCACACAGACCTAGGATTCCTTAAGGGATTCTACTAAGGAACAATACTACCTTGTTGGAAGTTATGGCGACTTGTATACAAGATAGCCCACATTGCGATAGGAAAGGGATGAAACGATGCCATAGTTAACAAATATCTTCAATACCTTGCACACCAAGATGGATATCGAATATTTTGAGGGACATATGGTGCTCATATACCATGTTAGTATACATATATACATCCAAATAGAAATGTAATTTCTAGACATCTCATCCTTTGGTGCGGCTTATCGATATTTTTTCAAAATAGAGAAAAAGATTAAAAAAAAGACGAGAAATTTTGCGTCTGGGAACCCCTCACAACAAGAGAATGGCAATGGAAACCCCAACCTGCAAAATAAATTGAAGAGAAAATATGGAAATCCTTAGGACAATTGGCATAAGACATAAATAAAGAAGTAAAATGGAAAGAGAAAGAAAGACATAGCGAAGTAGTGCAACTTCTATAAGAGCCCCTGCAATAACATTATTCATTTCCTGTCAAAGCATTCATTGGTGGCATAGGTGAAAGTCTCTAAATAAGAGGAGGGCTCTGAATAAAAGTCAGAAACAAGAATGGTGAGACATATTATTGACACAAAACCTAGTCCCACCATTGGTACCACCAAGATCCAACCTGATGAACCTGATGAGCAAGAGGAAGGCGAGCACCCCTTTCATTCACAAATTTGGATGAAGGGTACTCAATTGCACTTCAACATTAATAGAGGTAGCCATAATAACATCATCTCACAAGAGGTAATCAAGTGTATGTCCCTATAGGCAACGTCACACCCCCAACCATACACCATAAGATGGCTCTGCGAAGGAAGCGATATTCATGTTAGCCAACAATGTCACCTGTCCTATTGCATAAATACCTTCAAGGATGAGGTACTGTGTGATTTTGGTCCCCTTGAAGTTTGTCATGTTATTTTTGGCCAACCTTATTTATGGAAACTCTATAGAGTATATGTGTCTAGGCCTTGTAGTGTTATTATTACTTTGGACAAGAAATTGTACAGATACTCGATCTAGTCCCACCTGCTGCCATTTCCTTTATCTTTGCAAAGAAATGCAAGAAGGTCATCTCTCACACCCAAAATTTTTTCTTCTTCTTGATCCTCTCTCGAAGTGAGAAAAAGGTTGTAGTCCTATCCATGACCTCCATGGTGGAATTTTCCATGCAAAAAAATCAAGTGGATAAGGTCATTGAAGAATACAAATACATCTTCTCCTCACCCACTCAGGTACTTGTACACTATCGGGTCAAGCATTCAATCAATCTGACCCCTGATGCACCACTACCCAATGAACATTATATCATTGCTCTCTATTAGAAAACAACGAGATCAATGGATTGATCCAAGAACTACTCCAAAAAGGGCACGTTCGACCCAAATCATCACCGTTTGGCAGCCGAATCCTTCGTGTGTAGAAGAAAGACAAGACCTGGAAACTTTGCATCAATTATCGGGTCCTAAATAAAATCATAGTCAGGAACTAGTACTTGATTCCCCGAATCGATGATATCCTTGACCATCTCAAGGGGTCCAAATACTTTAGTAATATTGATCTAAAGTCTGGCTACCATAAGGTCCCAATAAATAAAAAATATGTATGGAAAATTGCATTCAAGTCCAAATCATGTCTTTTTGAATGGTTATTCATTCCATTTAGTTTGACGAATTCCCTAACAAATTTCATGAGGATGATGAAAAATATCTTGCGGCCTTTTACCAATTAATTTTTGGTGGTGTATATAGATGACATCCTCGTCTACAAAAATAATTGGACCGAACACTTGCCTCATATTCAATAGGTTTTTCACACTCTACGGGAGCACAAACTATATGGAAATTTGGAAAAATTCTCCCTTGGAATGGACATGGTCCAATACCTGGGCTACATTGTTGATGAGAATGGGGTGCATGTGGATCCAACAAAGATTCAATTCATTTGTGACTAGCCATTACTAACCACACTCACTAAGCTTCAAATATTTTTAAGCCTTGCCAATGTCTATCATAGGTTCATGCTGGGATTCTCCCATATTGCATGGGCCCTCTTCCAAGTAACCAGGGGTGGTGGTAAGGAAAAATTCATGTGGGTCCTGTCACAAAAGAAATATTCCAATGATCTGAAGCAATGATTATTCTTATCCCTACTTCTTTCATTACTCGACCTACAATAACCCTTTCAAATCGAGACAGATGCTTCAAACTATTTTATGGGTGCAGTTCTCACTCAGCATGAGAACCCCGTGTCCTATCATAGCGAGACACTATCATATGTCGTCTGTGAGTACCCTACTTACAAAAAATAAATGTACTCCATTATGCAATCCTTCTGTTAATGGAGGCATTACATTCTCATGAAGGAGACAATCATCCACATTGATTATAATTAATTGTAGTTCATGCAGACTCATGAAAAATTGAAAAATGACCACCATAAAAAGTGGTCCATATAGTTGCAGTAGTTCCATTTCAACATCAAGTATAATAAATGAAGCACCAATCGTGAAAATGATTTCCTCATCCACCCTCCAGTTGCAACACTCACCATGCTGCTAAAATTTTTCGACCACGAGACCTCTGAATGGCCCCAACTCTATGAGAGAGTTCCTGACTTCGGTGCCACCTACCAAATGCTGGGAGAAAACAAAGTTGTGACTGATTTCCATCTTTAGGATGGGTTTTTGTGCCATATGGGACATATCTACGTTCCATCAAGAGAGAGAGTGAAGTTGATTTGGGAATCCCACTACATTCAGGTGCCAAGACACTTTGACGTAGAAAATACAATGATTGTGCTGGAGAAACATTTCTATTGGTCAAAACTTCAACAGGATGTCAACAAGTATATGTTAAGAACCAAATATAAATATAGCATACAAAAACCTCAAAATAAGTACTCAATGCCTTGAAAAAGAGATAATTTCAGATAATAAGACTCTTCGAGGAGGCAACGTCCTTTTACCCCACATAAATGTTCAAGTACAAGATGATTCCAAATGAAAATGTCTCCTTGGTATATATAGGAGACTATGAGGTATAATTACAACTAATGGAATAAAGTCGACATAACTAAAATAACATTACTAATGTAATATGCCCCAATTAAGGGGTAATGAGCTAATATTAGGGCTTAACATGCCCCTCCCCTTGAGACAAGTGTTGTCCGCAACTCTTGAGTAACTCTAGATGCTTCTGTATAAAAGACTCACCTTCCCAAGTGGAATCTTCAGCCGATAGTTTCCTCCATTTAATGAGATCCTCTGAAATGGATCTATTCCTCAACTACCAAATTTTTGTGTCAGTGATGGCTTCAGTATCCAATATGATTTTTTCTTCTTCGTCACGTTCTGGCAATATAGTTTGAACTAGGATCTTGTCACCTATAACCTTCTTTAAGCATGAAACATGGAAAATTGGGTGTACTCGTGAAGATGCAGGAAACTTCAATTTGTATGCCATAGTACCAATCTTTTGCAACACCTTATAAGGGCCATAGTAATTTGGTGATAATTTATTATCCTTCTTGGCTTGCTTGAGGGACATCTTTTTGTATGGTTGT
>JZKD02S0907770.1:735667-771218 GCA_000966675.3 Picea glauca
TATGTCCCTTACTGTACTTGCCATCACAATTAAAGCATAAACCTTTTGCTTTTCTTTCCTCCAATTGTTGAGGTGTCAACCTTGTAGGTTGAGGTGTTTTAGAAGAAGGAGCATTATTCTCTCTCTAGATGTTAGGATTGGTCCTTCTAGTAGCCATAGCCATATTTTTACATTCAACATTTCTTGCCACCCTAAATGCATTCTCCAATGATTTTGGTTCCCAAAGGCAAACCTCATGTTGAATGTTATCTCTTAAAGTTCCTATGAATACATAAATCAAGTGCTCATCTGGAATACCTGTTACCTTTATATTCAATCTTTGGAAGTTCTCAATGTGATCTATAACTGAACCCTTTTTCTTGAGATTTATCAATTGGCTAAAGAAGGTATTGCTCCTTGTATCCTGATAGTGTGCTATCATTTCTTCCATGAAAATTGTCCAAGTGACAAGTGAATTGCGAGAACAAAGCCATCTATACCATACAAATTGATTGGTTTCTAAATATAAAGAAGCAATTCATACCTTTTGTATATGTGGCACATTATGTAGATCAAAGAATTTCTCCATAGGAAGTATCCATGTGATAGGGTCCTTGCCATCAAACTTCCTCATATCGATCTTAGGAATGTGGTTGGTCTTCAACCCAAGGTTAGAGTTTCGCCATTCTTGATTCACCTTCCTTGTGTCCTGATTATGAATTTCATGGGATGCATTTTCACTTTCAGGTGTCCTCTCTATTACGAAAATTTTCAATAGTTTAGTGATCTCCCCTTTTAAAGCATCCATCTTAGTATTTATTGCCTCAAAATTAGCTTCTGTTGAATCCATCATCTCTTGTAGTTCATCTTTTGTTACTGTCTTCTTTTGTAAATAATTTATGTCCCTACGCATTTCTTCACCTTCATCAAGAGTCGAAGTAGGATTTTCTAGAGGCTTATTTGGTGTAGAAGTTCCCTTTTTGGGTGGCATGTTGGCCAAGTATCACTTATGAACCTTGATTTTGAGGTGGTTCTTCCATACAATCTTTCTTCTGTGGTATCTCCCAAGTTTTGGCCCTTCTAGGTATGATTTTTTTTTTTTTTTGTAGTTCTTTGATATTTCTTCTCTAGAATTCCATAGGTCTGATCAAAATTGGATGTGACAAGTGGAATTTACTATAACTTCCCCACAACTTGTTGATTTTTGGCCTTTCCAGGAGATCTCACTTGTATAGCATGCCCTGCACAAAATAATTGATATTAAATTCTAAAACTCATACCAGAAATACTACTGACCATTCACCATCCAATGAAACTAGTCTCAATCAATTTGGATACTCTAGGAAGAAGTTATGATTGTTTTACCTGGAACACCTTCTTGAGACTAGTCAATAGGACTAGTCAGATACCCTATCTTCCATAGGGTGTATCTACAAATGCAAGATGACCCAGAATATGAAATTTTTACCAAAGATAACTTACTAATTTTTTTGAATATCCTTTGTATTTCAGGGTCTGAAACATTACATAAAAAGTTTTATAGTGAAAATTCCACAATGACGTAGTTCATGATGATTCCAAAACCCTATCTTGCACAGATTGTATCTCCGAAAGTATAAGGCCTCAGGAGCTGAAATTTTAACCCAACGTACCTTGATCCATATACTAAATATCCTTCAAGACGTTCCCTTTGAAACATTTTAGAAAAAAATTGATAGCGAAAATTGCAAGGTGTCCCAGATGCAGCAGTGAAACCCCAAGACCTTGAGCTCTGATACCATCTGTTAAGAACCAAATATGAATATATCACAGAGAAACGTCAAAATAAGTACTCAACGCCTTGAAAAAGAGATAATTTTAGATAATAAGACTCTTTAAGGGGGAAACCTCCTTTTACCCCACATAAATGTTCAATTACAACATGATTCCAAATGAAAATGTCTCCTTGGTATATAGGAGACTAGGAGGTATAATTACAACTAATGGAGTAAACTCGACATAAATACAATAACATTACTAATGTAATATGCCCCAATTAAGGGGTAAGGAGCCAATATTAGGTCTTAACAATATATTAGGTCTTGCATTTCTTGTGCCATTGCCAAACCAACCATTAAGAAACAATGAATGTACACCCATCTTCCTACTCCTAAAAGGTCTTGGAATCCATCTCGATGGAATACATGTCAGGACTTCCACCAACCAAGTAGGGGAATGAATGTGTTTTTTTGGTGGTTGATTGTTTTTCTAAAATGGTTATTTTGGCTTCCTACCAGAAGAGCATCACAACAGAGGCCACTACCAAGATCTTCTTCGAACGAGTGTGGGTACATTTTTAGATACCATAAACCATCATCTCATATCATGATAGTTGGTTCCTTAGCACATTCTAGTCAAGACTTTGGTCACTATTGTACACCAAACTCACCAAATCCACTTCTTTCCACCCCCAAATGGATGGCCAAACCAAGGTCATCAACGAGATGATCGTGCATATCCTACACATGTACAATTCCAAGCATCACCAGACATGGGATGAGAGTCTTCCCTATGTTCAACACAACTACAATAGAGTCATACATATCTCAACCAGACATAGTCCCTTTCAAGTGGGTTTGGTATTTCAAGCATTGGGTGCCATGGACATTGAGCTACCCCTTGCGTCCACCCAAGAAGACTTCTCTAATGCTCAAACTGAATCCGACAAATCTACCTAGTTCATTGAGTGGATCCATCACATGAACCAACAAGTTTAGGATATTTTGTAGAAGTGAAATTTCAAGTATAGGAATATCTATGATAAACACTGAGTTCCACACAAGGTTTAGGTGGGATATAAAAGTTTGTTTCACTTTAAGAAAAAATTCCTTACAGGACCTGATCATAAGCTTTTTCAACTCCTCTATGGACTTTATACCATCACCAAGGATGTGGGTGGAAATTATTTTGAGCTCAACATTCCCCCATTACTTGTCTTACACCCAATGTTTAATGTGGACCTCCTTTGGCCATACTTTACACCATTATTGGACACCTCATAGGTGGAAGAACAATTGAGGTCGACATATGAAACATCCTGGTTTTAACCCTTATGAACTAGAATGTATTATGTAATTGTGACTTACGTTGGTCAGCTGGTAAAGTTGAAAAGGGGCCAGAGTGCCTAGGAAATGTAATACTACATATACATTAATAAAAATACACCATTGGTTGAAATATGAAAAATGAAAAAAGAGATAGGGGGCTATGATTCCACGACAGAGGGGGCTTGAGGGGATAATTATTTTTATTATTATTTTACTTAACCATAATGGATTTATGGAGAAAAGTTGTTACATGGGATTCTTGGGGGAGGCCATGTTGTTCTTCGTTCTTGTGATTATATAAACATTCCTTGTCACTTCTTTGGTTCACTTGTTTTCCTTGGTGCATTTCGTATCCCCGGGTTCTTCTTCTTCTTCCTCTTCCTTCACTCGAGATGAATTTGTGTGCTCTTGGTATTAGCATGGATACAAATGGATTCATGAGGATGGGTTGTGGTGAATTTTCTGGGTCCTTATTTCCATGGTTTGTTCTTCCCATAGTTCATTTTGTTCCCTTGTTCTTCTTTTCTATGCTCGTTCGTATGCTCTTGGGAAGAGCATGGAAATGAATGGCAAGAAGAGGAGACACATTGATGAATGGTTGTAATAATTATTGATCATTCCAGGAGGGAATGGATTCCTATGTGCATGATCTTGATGGAATTTTAGATAGAACTATCCACAACTATGAGTCTTGAGAGTCCCAATAGGGAGATTATTAACAAGAAGCACTAGAGCCTTGGAAGGAGAAGGACATCCTGAGGGAATGCGTGGCACATAAGGGGGTCCATTCTCTTGAGGTTGTGTAGGATGGGTAGAAGAGATATTATGTACTTTGGATTGTTGTGAGTTATGAAAGGCCTATGATAGCTTGAGTGTTGAGAGGCCTGTTAGTTACGAGATTGATGGAAGTTCAGATAGAATTGTCCACAACCGAGAAATATTTGAGTTCCAATAGGGATATTTCTTGACTAGTAGCAGTGGAGCCCTAAAGAGAAATGGGAAAGTCTGAGGGACTACATGGCAGAGAAGGGTGTTTGTTTCTTTTTGTGATGTCGAATGATGGAGAAAGAAAGCTAGAAATTCAGGTTTTGATATGACGTTGGGAAACACGACAGCTACTTAGCCAACTGTTGTGTGTTTAGACCTAGCCTAGGACCCGTCCTAGTGGATTCATAGCACTAGATTTTGCATGATCTATTGTTGAGAGTAAAAGAACAACAATGTATATGGTTGGGAGGAATTTCCTTGGTATGTAGGTAGTTGGTGAATGTTTACTTGCAAAGATAAGTGCTCTTTGTGTTTTCATGTAATGTTTATTTTCTTTGTGTATTTAATTATCTTTGAGATATGTATTTTTAATGTGCCTATTTGTTGTTTATTTATTGTGCATGGGACATTATTTAATGCTTTTTGTTGTAGCAAGGATCTTGATTAATTCATGTGATTTTCATTCCTCCAACATTTATGAACAATCATTTGATTTCAAGATAAGATCATAGAACTAAGTCTTGGGATTGTAGCATGCCTTGCTTGTCGGTGGCTAGTTGTGGTGTAGACTTCTTAAGTGGTGTAGCCCAGGCCTGTGAGTGGTTGGGTATGTTACAACATATGTCAACTCTGACTGCAGGGAAAAAACATCCAATGATCATATCATAGACACATAGGTCAAGGGAACTTGTAAACAAAAGTTTTAGCTTTATCATGTTGTCAAAGAAAGGACGCTCCTACACCAAGGAAAGTGTCTCACCCAAGGCCAAATTCAGCATAAATTTCCTCATCTCATGGGGGAACTCAATGCAATGGATACCATCACTTCCCAATGGGGGAGGATTGATCCAGGTGGATATATGTGGCCACCCACATATTCCAATTGACTCACTTATATATGTCATATTGGTAGTTTCAGATTTCATTTGGCATTTGTTTTGTAGTTTTTCATGTCCTAAACTTTTAGGGCCATTTGAGGCCCTAAACAACTTTTTTTTTGTCCCACCACAGTCACACTATAGAAAATGTTAGATTGTGACAACATACTATGTATTTCTTGGATATACGTTTCCAACGAGATATCGAGCACCTAAAACGAATATTCTATGCAAAAGTTACAAGCCCGGGAAGTTGATATACCAACTTACCCCAACAGGGTCCACATGACTTTTGGTGTGTGCTCTCCTAGGGTTAGGTTTTTCGATGTCTATGGTTTTGTAATTCATGTTTGATGTAAAAATTCATTTGGAGCCTCATTGTACTCATCTTCTTGTGAATTAACACAATTGTCACATCTCTTCTCAAAGATAAGTAGCCACCATTATAGCAAGATTATTTCAGTCTACATTTTACAATTTCAACATATTTCTTTATTGAATAGAAGCCAATTTTTATTGTCTCTTTGTTATTTTTCATTGTATCTCTATGTTAATAACATAGATACTTATTCATTTTTTTCTTCTCATAAAATTTAGATCAATAGACATACAAAAACCTAACCCTATGAGATGAAGTGCCATAAGTCATGTGGGCCCTGATGGGATAAGTTTTTACATCAACTTATGGGCTCATAAATTTTTCATAATATCATTGTTTTATGCACACAATATCGAATTGGAAATGTATATTCAAGGACTACACATTTTTTCATCACACTCTGACTTTGTCTACAATGTGACTATCAAGGCCCAAAAATTGTTTTTTAGGGCCTCAAAATGGCCCCGAACATTTATCACTCAGAAAGATAGAAAAAAACTGCCAATACAAAATTGTATGTGGTCTAGTTAGAAGAGCTGGATGTCCAACTATATCTACCTAGATCAGGGTAGTTACAAGCTTACTCTAACTATCGACACTGCCATGAAGCATAGGAACGCACGATATATCATAAACTCATCATGATGGCTCTTCCTCATATGAATCAAAAGGCATAGGAAAACTCCCTATAGCCACATATGGGAGAGGAAGGAATTTATTAAAACAAGTTCCAAATCAAGGGGATGTTACTTGGAGGATCAAGGAAAAAAAGGAAGCTTGCAAATTCATCATCATAATCTTGCACCTAGGTTGTCCCCCTCATCCATTCCCTCAAAACATCCTTTATACGATTTTGAAAGGTTTGAGGTGGTTGAATTTCGTTGTTTACAGGACAAGGAGAGTTGGGAACAAGAAAAACCGAAAAATCCACCCGAAAATGTGGAATATTTTATTTTTCATATTTTTTAGGGCATTCGCGAGATGCAAACTAGCAAGGCACACACATTCGTAGGTTTCACATAGGTGACCCATGGATGGAAACAAAAATGTTGTTTATTAGATGCATTTTATAAAGTAGGATGGTATTTAAGTTTGAAAACTAGGGAAAAGGATGAGGTCATCTCACAAATGCAATTGATGTGGAAATTTCTGGTATAACAAGAGCATAGCTATTAACAGATACCTATTGTATAGGAACAATTCAAACAACATGGAAGGAAAGATGTTTCCTAAAATTTACTTAAACTCCATACAAAACCACCTTTGTCTCAAGCAAGGATGGCATAAGGATGTATAGTATTGGCTAAGCCATTGGGTAATGAAGGAAGAGATCGTATTGCAGATAAAGGTTAATATTAAAATTATTGTTCCATAAAAATTGAAGGAAAAAATGTAGTGCGACAAATATTAAGAGGGAAAAATAAATATAACATAATATATGGAGTTAATAAACCTTTATCTATAAGATAAAAAATATCTCTCTATTTTTACAACTGTAAAGAAAACATAAACATTCCTAAAATAATAAAAATTATGGTGAGCTCCATAGTGAAACGAGGATTCCATCAATTCACAAAATGATGTTGGATGAAAGAGTCTATAAACTTTTTTACATTAATAGGGTTGATTATGAAAATTATTTTCTCTTATAAATGTGACACTAACAGGGTTGAAGATGAAAATCACATTCTCTTAGAATGTCTAGCATATTCCTAGACTATATCTCAATTTCAAAATATTTTTGGCACCATGTTTTTTTATCACCAAAATAAAATTCTAAATAATTCCAAGTAATAGCTTACCTAATTAAGGTGTGATGACTAATTTGGTTTGGTCTTAGTGGATGTTAATTATCATCATGAGTTCTAGTTGGGATTGTGATAAAGATTGATTCTAAGAGAGTTGTATGATGCCACTTCATCCAAGTTGTTGCGGTCATACATGAAATTAGGGAAAGTGATCATTTTGGATTTAATTATCACAACCTTAATTTTGTCAGTGCTTTCAGTCATACGTGTACTACAATAGAAAACCTTAATAATTTTTAGTTTCTTATTGAGATTATAGGGACTCCTCACTAGAAGAAGAATATCATCAATATAAGGAAGGAAGACGATGACTATGCCAATTGATATCATATGGAATCCACACCATAAGAATAATATCATCAATCTACAGAAGGTCGATGATGACTATGATATCCAGAGTTAGGGAAACACAACCTACATCTTCCAAACAACCATATAACTTGTCAATTTATACACCAAAAAGGGAAGGAGAGAAGGGGAATCCCTTATTATATCCTATAATATAATTAATTTATTCTAACATTCCCCTAGTATTTCTAAACATGGAAATAACGTTATCATACAACCTTATCTTAGTATCTTTTAGCTCGAATTGAATTTATAGCTCCTCTAGCTTATTTCAATGGTTAGTTATGGGAATTGTGTCAATTTGTTTCTAATGGGTATTTTCAAAAGCAAGATCGAAGTAATGACACTAAAATTGTTTAACCATGTCAAAGGATGAATCAGTTCATCTGCATCAAGGATGTATTTACATAGGTGGTTGTGTATATGACTTCTGAGGTGTTATTCATCTATGGTTTTATATAAGTCTAAGAGAATTATTCCAAATAATTATAGTAAAAACATCGAGACTCTTTGAGGTCTAAAAATGTTATAAAAAAAAAAAATCTTAATAAAATTTTGGTATGATAATAGCCAACATATAAGGTCATAAGAAATACTATGGAGCCAAAACCATGTGAGAATAACCATAAACATCCTCAACATTAAACCAAAATAAAATAAACTATGAGTAAATATATTAATCAAGGAAATGTGGTATGAATAAACCCGAGGTAAAAGTATATATATAATTTTGTGAACAATGAGTGAGTTCTAGATGGATTTGCACTGAGACAACTAGTAATTAGTTAAAAAAAATAAGACTTACAGAACATAACTTTCACTGGGACATCCAATACTTAACAAGGATTCGAACTATAAGACTTGAACTCGAATTTTTACAATCAGTGAGGAAGTAAAAACTAATAGAGAAGAAGTAAATTCCAACCTTGTCTATGAAAGAATAACATTGATATGTAAAGGGATTTTTCATGAAAATGATCTAAACAATAATTTCTTACCTCATTTAGCGTTCTAAGGAGTGGGGAGTAAACCTGGAACATTGAGAAATCCTTGGATTTCCATGTAAATGATACATTTTTTTCTCTATTGAATTTCTAACAACTAAATATCATCACTAATAAAATTTATAGTAGTCAAAAGATTGAGTAAGTTTGATGCTCGATCACCGGTAAACGAGTTAATACTTCGGAAGAATTGAACAAGGGTATATCACTCTCGGAAGAGGAGGGAAGATTGGTACATTAGTGAGCCAGGGTGAAAATCAGACAAAGTCCAAAAAAAGTTTCACCAAAACCAATCCGACTTTCACTACAATACTCAGGACATGGGGTGAACATGCCACAACATGTGATGGAGATTTCGTGGCCTATTGACAGTGGATTGTAAGGATCAGGCCATAACCCTCTATATGACGAGAGAGACATGTCGAATTCAATTGTCTTCTTCAAACTTTAATCACAAGTTTGACTAATAAAAGATATGACTATATGATAAGAGTGGTTTAACAGTTACACAGTACCAATTACGGCGATAAAATATTGCTCCAAGAAAGAAATAATATATGTCCTAGTCATTTATATGTATATACATTGAAAGGATAGAGGTTCATCAGCAGGGATGGACCAAGATCTACTCGTTCATGATTGACTCATTGTTTAGGAATAAACTTTAACTATATTTTACATAGGATATATGAGACATGGTGTAAGCCTTTTATGTAAATAAAAGGTAAAAATTTTAATTGTGTTAGTAAGAAAATACTGCAACATCTTGCTCTTGTGCACACTGAGCAAACTTATTATTTGAGGAAACTTGCTTGAAAGTGATCTAGATTATTATACTATTGGGCGTCTGATTATGATTATGAGGCATTATGGATATGATGACATGTCATTTTGTTGTTTTGACATAGACAGGTGTTATTGATTAGGTTCTCCTAAGTGTGCAGGACTATGGACCTCGAGGATGCAGAGGCATCAACGAAACCCCTTTGACTTTGGATCAAGTCAGGGAGTGGACTATTGGGATTTAATTATTTTTTATATGACATATGCACATATGATTAGATGTTATGATGATTGATTTTATTTTTGACATGATTCATTGATGATCTAGGCTTATGATATCTTGCCGACCAGACTCACATGTGGAGTAGATGGGTGACGCATGACAACTAGAGACGTTAAGGGAGAGGTGTGGAAAACAACCCTGCCACAGCCTACTAACACTCCCACCATGGCTCAAATTATAGGTTAACGATTACCTAGTTCGAGAAGGCACACAATGTTGTGACGACAGACTGCGATAGTTGTTCACAATGATTCTAAGGGGTGTGCAATAAGATAGGGGCCTTATTCCTTAGAGGCCCTTAGTCTCCCACAATATCACCTAGTAGAGTATTGACTCTAGGGGTTTTTGATGTCTACCTAGTTATTCAAGAGGAAAATGGCACCCTTGGAGCATGTAGTGCATCCTGAAGGACACGTCACGCAAGAAAAATGGAAAGAGGCAAGTGTCACCCTTGGAGCACATAGTGCATCCTGAACGACATGTGACACAAGAGAAATAGAATGAAGTGAGTGGCACCCTTGAAGAACGTAGTGCATCCTGAAGGGCACGCCACATTGTTAACTAATAAGTGAATAAACCTAGATGGCCTTAGAATGATGATGTGATAAGAAATATTTAAAAACAGTCTCCGTAGTAAAAATGTCGCCCAGCCTAGGAAAATAAAATCTAGGTCTAAGTGATACTTGTGGTAAAACAAAAATAAAAAAAGAATAAAATAATAATAATAATAATAATTAAACATGTGACAAGAAGGGGGTAAGAAATTCAATTAATTTATTAAAATAAAATTACTTTGGGGGATTAAATTTTCAAAAAGGGGAAATGATTGTTTGTTACTTATGCTAATTAAAATTTATTAATTAAAAAGAAGAAGGGGAAGAAGGTAATTTTCTACACTTGCTAATTTGAGTTTTAGATAAAAAGGGAAAAGATGGAAATTTAAAAGAATTAGGAAACTAAGAGAAAAAGGGGTAAACATAAAGAAAAAGGGAAACATAAGGAAAAAAATAGAATGACTAACTTAGGAAGGAATCTTTCCTTTAAGAACTTTCTTAATTGAACTCAACTAAGAATTTAGTAAGGGCTTAAGTCATTAAAATGTGTAAGGGAATATGGGGAAACCTAGGAGGGATTCTAGGAGTGATTTTAGCTGGGTGAGGGAAATAGGAGTAATTAAATAGTTAATCAAATAAATTTCTTGTGCAACTAAGGGGGTGGGTGACATGTGTACGGGGGAAGTTTTTCTGAATTAAATTTTTGAAAAACAAATTAAATGGGAATTTGGGAAAGAAATCACATAGAAACTCTGTATAAAGGAGGGAGGAGGAGGAGTATGGATATATAATTTTATGCGTAACGTTACACTGCAGAATTTTTTACTTGACTGACTTATCTTGTGGGAGTTGGGATAGCAAGCTCGGTGACGAGTGGTAGCTCAACCTTTCGAGGCGAGCTAGTAGCTAGTTTTTCTTTGGTTTAGTGTGTGTGGCCCCTTTACGGCTCAGGGGGGATCAGGGGGAAGAAGATTACCCCTAGCGTTGGCTAGGAGATACCGGTGAAGTCACAACGGGCGAAAAGTGAGAGAGGGACAGAGCGTGCGGGACAATGACTCGAATCTGTCACATTGGGCTATAGTACACATGCTTTTATTTTGAATGGCAGATTTATATTGATCTTGCGTTTTCATTTTTGTACTTTTAATTGTGTAAAGAAAGTGTTTTACTTAGAATTTTTAATCGATAACTTAAATTCTCCATAGCTTTATGCTCGCTGCTTGAATTGATTTGCTTGGCAATCAAACCCTGACTGTTATGACTGTTTTGTCTATTTTAATGATTATTATGAAGAGATTGTGCTTTCTCTTTCATCCTCATCCCTAGATCATCAGTCCATGCTTGAGCAATCAACCAGGAGTTAGATCGACGGTCATCACTTCAGTGTTAATAGGCATATAGATCCTAATTCCCTGATTTTCTGTGCGTGAATGATGAGTGAACGATACTGTTGCCCAGTTGTCTACTGATGTTGATTGTTCTTGTTTGAGTGATTGTCTTGCGCGTTTTTTCGATTGATTACCTCTGTGATTGTTTTTACCTTCCCGCAACGAACAATTTTTTATCCTCTTTGTTTGATGTCTGTGTTTTGATGGATTCTTGGCGAAGTAACTCTGCATTTTTAATACCCTTCCTGGCAATTATTTAAGTCTACGTTTTTAATGCATTTCCTGGCGAGGTAACTCTGTGTTTTTAATACCCTTCCTCACAATTTAAGTCTACATTTTTAATGCATTTCATGGTGAAGTAACTCTGCGTTTTTAATACCCTTCCTAGCAATTTAATTTTGCATTTTTAATGCATTTCTTAGTGAAGTATCTATGTGTTTTCAATACATTTCGTGGCAATTTAAGTCTTCATTTGATACATTTCCTGGCGAATATACTGTGTGGTTTTTTTTTATACATCTGGTCTGCCATTTAACTTTGCGATTTATTACTTTTGATCATGACTTTTTACTCTTCCTTTGGCCACACTGGACGACGTTGTATTTCTTTTATTACTCTGCATTGTACATAGATTAACCGACCAAATTATTTACTCTAATACCTAGATCGCTTGGGATTGAATTTCATATAGATACAGTCTAATTATACATAGGTAGAAAACTTAATGGATTGATAGAGATTTGAAGTTGCATTTACTGTGAAAATGGTGGCGTGGCTATGGTGTGTATGGTAGCATTTTAGGTGTGCCATTGGTGCATTTCTACTATGTGAGTGGGGAAGAAATTACTGTGTAGAGGGTATCATTTCTTATGTGTGAATGGTGAAGTGTCCTTATGATTCGAATTCGTGTTTACTACCTTGGATGCCCTGGTGCTGCGTTGATGGATTTTATCTGTATTTTCGTACTACTTATTGGCCAGCAAAATTGTGGTCTGAATGCAACATTTTGGTAGAACCTTACCAGCGAGTATCTATCTGATCCCTTGCACAACGAACTCACTCTTTTTTCACAATGATTTCATTTTTAGACAGTGATTCCATCCCTTTTTCACAATGATTCATTTATAGCATGATAGAGATAGCATTTTTATTTCTGCGTTTTTTTTATATTGTGGATAGCGGATAGCCATGCCCAGAAATTTTATTGTTGTACAAAGCTTTCATTGTTGACTTAGAATTTAGTATGGACAAAAATCTAGATTGTATGACATCATTGAATATTTATGGAGGACTACGGTTTAAGCTTTGATGAGTGAAAGATCTATCGTATGGGTGTATTAATTATCATTTAGTTGTGTAATAAATAAGCACTATGTTTTGACCGTGAGTTTAATGCATAGTTAACAACATTAAGTTGTGGATGAATTAGCCTTTGTTGACATTGATTTACCACAATGGTTTTAACTCAACGATAGTTTATTTACAATGAATTTGTTATGAGTAACAATCATCACGTCTCATGTGATAATAGACCACAATTTTTTATACAATACTTCCTTTTCAATGCTAGGCAACAAGCTTCTAGGCTTCATTGTCATCCCGTACATCATGTAGACAACGAGAATTTTGTACATCGTCATTATTTATATCAATGTGTGGGACAACGTGTTTATTGATATGTTTCACTTGGGAAATTCAATATATTGATATTGACATATTGGGTAATGTTTATATATTGACGACAACCAATTATATAAATTAGACAACAAATTGCATTACAATCGTCAACATATTATATTTATGAGGGACAACATGTTGTAGTTAATATTGTTAATAGTGTTCGATTAATAACATCATATATATTGATATTGTTAATATAGTTAGTTACTATTAAATTGTTAAATTAGATTTGTATTTATTGATTAATTAGGACTTGTCAATTTAGACAACAAGTCGATTATTTATAAGTAGCATAGATCAATAGTAACTTAATCTAACAGATAGTGGGTAATTGTTAATCAAGGCTTCTTGATGTTGTTCAGTGCCTAACTCAGTTCAACTTATGATAACATTTCTGACCATTATAGGTTGGTAACAGTTCACCCTTTTCACTTAGACATATTTCTTATCAGTTAATGATTGGGTTGTTGGCGGAGTTGGTTATTAGCTTGCGTGTTTCCTTTAAATGTTGTCATCTTGTGTCTTGTCAACTTGTTGCTTGGGGTGTGGGTGTAGTCTTCTTGTCAATATTTTGGATCCTAGCACGTTGGATTTATCTTGAGTCCTTGGTCCAAATAGGTTATGTTGCACCAGGGTTATTTCCACACCTATCACCAGGGGATGACATGATTCCTGATGAGGGGATCATGGTGCACTCTATTGGATAGAGGCGAATGATAACTTGGCCGGAGTCTTGCTTCCCATTGTGGGTGTTGTTTGATCTATGCAAGTTCATTGTGGGCGCTCGGGTTGTAATGCCTTCATGCATTTGTTTTGGCATGCCATATAGGTTCTAGTGACTAGTCATCGAGACCATTGTGTTGGGATTGTGGATGTTTTCCTTAGATTGTAAGCGTCACCATCTTGTGCATTCGATAGGGAGTCATTCCTATATTTGATTTACGCATGTTTTTCCCAGTTGATCATTGTGCTAGTGCATTGAGTCATTGTTGTATGTCAACTTATCTGCGTGTGTGTGTTCATCGTCTGGTTGTGTGGTTCAACTATTTTTCATTGTTTCCTTCCTACCTAATAACAACAAAAAAATTGCACTTTCTTATTCACTTGTAGTTGTAACGATGGGGTCTTTACATATGGTATCAGAGGGGTGTTCAACCCGTGACTTGGGAACACTATGTCTTACGTTGATATAATGTTTGGTTATAATGTTGCTAATTCAGTTGACTTGTATTCATGCAGGTAGTCATGGTTAGAGGATGCCACAGAGGCAGATGACGGGGTGCTAGGGGAGGATGCACGATGCCTCCAGTAGCATTCATGCCTGAGGGGTCTAACCCCCAGGGAGACGAACAGGTTTTCATGTAGGAGCAGATAATGGTGGGAGATGTGGTTGGGTTGATGAGGTCCTTTCAATGCATGTCTGAGGCACTGATCAGTCTTTTGGACAGAGATGAGGCTAGGGTGTCGACACCCCCTAAGTGTCCATCGCACACTCCAGTCGGTATTGGTAGAATTCACCACGAACTTTAGAAGGTCAAATTTCCAGAGTTCTTTGGTGCCCGAGACGGTGCAACCGTCGACGCATGGTTGCAGAATATGGTGACGTGCTTTTCAATTCGAGACTATACCTCCAACATCAAGGTCTACATGGTGGTATTTCAACTGAATGGGAGCACTCTTCTATGGTTGAAGACACTCCTACAACAATTTAACATGGTCGTCGAAGATGTGTCATGGGAATTGTTCGAGGATCGGTTCTGAGAGAGGTACCTATCAGAGGAATTCATTGAGAATCAACTCAACGAGTTCAATGCCTTACGACAGGGCGACCATATGGTGCCAGAGTACGAGGCTCATTTTATGGAGTTTCTTTGGTATGCTCTGTACCTTAATATTGAGAAACTTAAGGTCAACAGGTTCTTGTTCGGCCTTAATGTCAGCATACATGCCAAGGTTAGGATTTTGATGCCTCAGACCTTGCATGATGTCATCCAGAAGGCCCTCGTAGCAGAGGAGGAGATTATCAACGGGGGTCAGAGAAGGACTCTAGCGAGACCAACAGGGCAGGTGTCATTTGGTGTGCAGAAACATCAAACACCAGATAGACATACGCCATGGTATCATGGGTTCTAGAGAGGATGCACTTTCACTACAACTCAACTACCAACGCCTTAGCAGCGAAATCCTTATCGGGGAGCACAATGTCAGCAACAACATCGACCACAACAACAACAATGTAGGCTTGTTTAGCAGAATATACCATAATTCCAAGCCGATGGGCCGTCATCTTCTACTTCGGGTACTAGGAGTACTAGACCGAAGAAGAGGTGTCGAACTTGTGCGGAGCCACACTACCAATGTGATTTCCCAGTGGAGAGGACTATATCATCTGGATTAGCCAGACCCAGTACCTGGGAGATTTGGGCAAGGCCCATCGGATTCATGCAACAATGAATAACCACTAGGAAGAGAACCATTCAATTGTGCTCGAGATGTTAGGTACCATCGCTGACCAGACCCTTAGTATTTTAATAGATTTTGGTGCTATCGAGAGTTTCATTTATGGTGTAGCACTCAAAAGGATTAAGATGAAGGAAATCGAACATAATGAGTTTAGCTTTGTAGAGATGGCTTCGGGAGCCAAACAGAAGGTTGGAGGAAAGGTTATGGGTTGTACCTTTAACCTGGCAGAGTTTTTCACCAGGGCCAACCTGTATGTCATGATATTAAGATCTTATGATGTCGTGATCGGTATGGACTGGTTGGAAATGCATGAGGCGATATTCAACTGTAAGATGAAACAATTCAGCTTGGTCAATGATGAGGGACATAGATGCGTGATTGTAGGTTGGAACCAAGGATTTTCTGTGAGGTTCATCTCTTCCTTGCAACTACGGAAAAACATGTGCAAAGGGTGTAAGATTTATGCAATCCTTGTGTTAAACGAAAAGGGAGTAGCAAAACTTATAGAAAACCTTCTTGTGGTGAGAGTGTTTGCAAACGTATTCCTAGAGAAGTTACCTAGGATGTCGCTAGAGAGGGAATTGGAGTTTACCATAGAATTGAAACTAGGGACTGAACTAATAGCGAGAACGCCTTATAATATGTTAACCCCAGAGTTACAAGAGTTGAGAATGAAACTAAAGGAGTTGTTGGAACTGGGACTTATACGTCCAAGTGTGTCACTGTGGGTTGCACTTATTATTTTCATATGAAAGAAGGATGGGTCGTGGAGACTCTGTATTGACTACTATCAACTGAACAAGGCAACAATCAATAATCAGTATCTGTTACCAAGGATTTATGATCTGTTTGATCAGATGAAGGGTGTGACGGTGTTTTCCAAGATCAACTTGAGATTAGGGTATCACCAGTTATGGATCATTGAGGATGACGTCCCTAAGACCGCCTTTAATATGAGGTTTGGACATTACGAGTTTACTGTTTTACCATTTGGACTGACAAACTCCCCAGGGGTATTTATGACTCTGATGAACGAGGTGTTGCACGAGTACTTGGACAATTTTGTCCAGGTATTCATTGACAATATTTTGATTTACTCTTAGATGATGGAGAAGCATGATCAGAACGTGCACTTGGTACTACAGTGTTTGTGAGAGAACAAATTGTATGGGAAAATGTCCAAATGATCGTTTATCAATCGAAGATTCACTACTTAGGGCATGCCATCTCTAGTGAGGGTATCTCCATGGATCTAGAAATGATCGAGGCTATTATGGAATGTCCTGTGTTGACAAATGTATCAGAAGTGCGTAGTTTCATGGGTTTAGCAGGACATTATCGATGGTTCGTCGAGGGATTTTCGAAGATAGAAAATCTGATCACGGAATTGAAGAAGAAGAACAAGAAATTTGTTTGGACCAAGAAATGCGTGGAAGCATTTTGGAGGCTCAAAGAGTTTTTGACAACAAAACTGATACTAAAGGTCCCTGACATGGACATAGACTTATTGGTATGCACTGATGCATCCAAGGAAGGCTTAGGAGGAGGCTTGATGCAAGACAGATGAGTGATCGCTTACATCTCAAGGAAACTAAGAAGGCATGAGGAGAACTATGCAACACACGATTTAGAGTTGTTAGCCATTGTATGTGCCTTGAAATTTAGGAGACACTACCTTGTTGAACAAAAATTTGAACTAAAAATGAACCACTCTGGACATCAACGCATATTTACAAAAAGCAACCTAAACACGTGACAATGACGTTGGTCAAAATTGATTAGCGAATACGATTTTGAGATTACTTACATAAAAGGAACAGTGAACCAAGTTGTAGATGCATTGATTCAGAGACCACACATCTTTTCAATGTTTTCTCTTCAGACGAATCTATGGGAAAAGATTCTAACTTTATAGTGCAATGATGACTGGTACAAAGAGGTCAAGGATTTTATTGGGCAAAACACAATGATGGTACCAAGGTTTGAAGGATTTAGGTTTGATGAAGATGGATTATTAAGGTTTAAAAATGGAATTTACTTACCACTGAACGACGATTTGAGGAGTTTGATCCCAAATTAGGCTCACACATCAGTGTACATGGCTCACCCTGGAGTCATGAAGATGAGGGTAGACCTTAAGCCTTTATTCTTTTGGAAAGGAATGAAGGAAAATATAGTCAAGTATGCGGCCAAATGTCTAGAATGTCAGCAGATAATGACTGAACATAGACATCTAGAAGGATTACTACAACCTCACGCTATTTCGGAATCGAAATGGGAGATCATTTCAATGGATTCCTTTGTGCATTTCCACTGATGGCAAGGAGACACGACTCGATTTTTGTGTTATTCGACACTTTGATGAAGAGTGGTCATTTTATTTTTGTGCATACGATGTATCAGGCACCTAAATTAGCTATAGTTTTCATCAGTGAGATTGTGAGGCTACATGGCATGCCTAAGAGGATTATATCTGATCGAGGATTGGTGTTTACTAGATGATTTTGGACTAGTTTCCAAGAGGCCTTGGGAACCCAACCTAACTTTAGTACTGCGTATCACCTGGATACTGATGGGCATACTGAACGAAAAAATAAAATCTTGGAAGACATGTTACGCATGTACGTGATGGACCAACAAAAGCATTGGGAAGAATTATTTCCACTAGTAGAATTCACATATAACAATAGTTACCAAAGCACCATTAAGATGGTTCCTTTCGAGTTTCTTTATGGGAAACCATGTCAGAAGCCTTTGAGTTGGGATCGACTTGAGGATAGGGTCCTGGTAGGACCATAAGAGATCCAAGAAATGGAAGATCAAAGGAAAATAATAAGACAAAGTATCAAAGAAGCACAGGATTGGAAACAGAGTTATGTTGATGTGCATCGTGTTGACCGTAGTTACGAAGTTGGTGATCGAGTCTTCTTGTGGGTAAAACCACATAAGAGTTCGATCAAGTTTGGAAAGGGAGATAAACTCTCTCCTAGGTTCATGGGACCCTTTGAGATTGTGGAGAGGAAGGGGCTTGTGGCCTATCGACTAGCGTTGCCTGATTCTTTGAGGCGTATGCATGATGTTTTTTACGTATATGTTTTGAGACATTATATTAATGATCCTATACATGTTATTGACATGAGTTCCTTGTAGGTATAATATGAGGGGGTTCTCATGGCTGAGCCAATCTGCATCCTGTATCTTTGCATTCGATAGCTACAATTTCAAACAGTAGATCAGGTCAAGCTCTAGTGGGAGAACTATAGTCCAAACTCAACGACCTGGGAGGATGCATATGATATGCGCTAGTAGTTTCCATTTTTGTTTGATAGATAGACTTATGATACCGTGATACACATTATTTCGACACTTATATACTGTGAAAATTCAGGACGAAGTTTAGACTAAGAGGGGTTGTATGTAACATCCCGCTCTTGCACGCACTGAGCAAACTTATTCTTTGAGGACACTTACTTGAAAGTGATCTAGATTATTATAATATTGAGCATCTAATAAAGATTATGAGTCTTTATGGATATGATGACATGTTATTTTTTTGTTTTGACATAGACAGGTGATATTGACTAGGTTCTCATGAGTGTGCAGGACTGTGGACCTCGAAGATGTAGAGGCCTCGATGAAACCCCTTGGACTCTGGATCGAGTCATGGAGTGGCCTATTGGGTTTTTATTATTGTTGATATGACATATGCACATTTGATTAGATGTTATGATTATTTATTTTATTTCTAACATGATTCATTGATGATGCAGGCTGACGATAGCTTGTCGACCAGATCACATGTGAAGTAGAGGGGTCACACACGACAAACATAGACGTTGAGGGAGAGGTGTGGACATCATCCCTGCCACATTCTACTAGCACTCCCATCATGGCTCGAATTGTAGGCTAACGATTACCTAGTTTGAGAAGGCCCACGATGTCATGAGGGAAGACTGCGAAAGTCACTCACGATGATTCTAAGGGTTGTGCAATAAGGCAGGGCCCTTATTCCTGAGAGGTGCTTAGTCTCCCACAAGATCACCTCGCAAAGTATTGACTCCAAGGGTTTTTTATATCTACCTAGTAATTCAAGAGGCGAGTGGCATCCTTGGAGCACGTAGTGCATCCTGAAGGACACATCGCACAAGAAAAATGAAAAGAGGCGAGTTGCACCCTTGGAGCACGTAGTGCATCCTAAAGGGAATGTCGTGCAAAAGAAACAGAATAAGGCGAGTGACACCCTTGGAGCATCTAGTGTGTCCTGAAGGGCATGTCATGTTGTTAACTCATAAGTGAATAAACCCCGATGGCCTTAGACTGATGATGTGATAAGAAATATTTAAAAACAATCTCCCTAATAAAAATGTTGCCCAGCCTAGGAAAATAAAATCTAGGTCTAAGTGATATTTGTGGTAAAAATAAATAAATAATAATAATAATAATAATAATAATAATCATTAAACACGTGATGAGAAGGGGGTAAGAAATTCAATTAATTTATTAAAATCAAATTACTTTGGGGGATTAAATTTTCAAAAATGGGAAATGATTGTTTGTTAGTTATGCTAATTAAAATTTACTAATTAAAAAGAATAAGTGGAAAAAGGTAATTTTCTACACTTGCTAATTTGAGTTTTAGATAAAAATGGAAAAGACGGAAACTTAAGAGAATTAGGAAACTAAGGGAAAAAGGGGGAAACATAAAGAGAAGGGAAACATAAGGAAAAAATAGAATGACTAGGCTAGGAAGGAATCTCACCTTTAAGAACTTTCTAAATTGAACTCAACTAGGAATTTAGTAAGGGTGTAAGTCATTAAAATGTGTAAGGGAATATGGGGACACCTAGGAGAGATTATAGGAATGATTTTAGGTGCGTTAGGGAAATAGGAGTAATTAAACAATTAATGAAATTAATTTCTGCTGCAACTAAGGGGATGGGTGACATGTGTATGAGGGAGGTTTTCTAAATTAAATTTTTGAAAAATAAATTAAATGGGAATTTGGTAAAGAAATCACTTAAAAACTCTATATAAAGGAGGTAGAAGGAGGAGCATGGATCTCTTCTTTTATGCGTAACGTTACACTGCATAATTTTTGACTTGACTAACTTATCTTGTGGTAGTTAGGATACCTATCTCGGTGACGAGTGGTAGCTCGACCTTGTGAGGAGAGCTGGGAGCTAGTTATTCTTTTGGTTTTGTGTGTGTGACCCCTTTTCGGCTCAAGGGGATATGGGGGAAGAAGAGTACCCATAGCGTTGGTTGGGAGGTACCTGTGATTTCACAGTGTTTGGAAAGCAGGAGTCGGACAGAGCGCGTGGGAAAATGACTCAGAGATGTCACCTTGGGATATGGTACACATGCTTTTATTTTGAATGGTATATTAATATTGACTTTCACTTTCATTTCTATACTTTTAATTGTGTAAAAAAAAGTGTTTTACTTAGAATTTTTAATCGATAACTTAAATTCACCATAGCTTTATGCTCGTTGCTTTAATTAATTCCCTTGGAAGTCAATCCCTGACTGCTCTGACTGTTTTGTCTATTTTAATGATTATTATGAAGATATTTTCATTTTTATTTCATCCTAATCCCCAAATCATCAGTCCACGCCTGAGCAGTCAGCCAGGATCTGGATCAATGGTCATCACTTAGGTGTTAATAGACGCAAATTTACTAATGCCCCTCTTTTGTATGCATGGATGATGAGCGAAGGATAGTTTTTCCCACCTATCTACCCTTGTTGATTGTTCTTGGTTGAGTGATTGTCTTGCGCCTTGTTGTAATTGATTACCTCTGCATTTTTTTTTCCCTTCCCACAACGAACTGCTTATGATCCTCTATGTTTGATCTCTGACTTTTGATGCATTCCTGACAAAGTAACTCTACGTTTTTAATACACTTCCTGGAAATTATTTAAGTCTACATTTTTAATGCATTTCCTTGCGAAGTAACTCTATGTTTTTAATACCCTTCTTGTTAATTTAAATATGTTTTTTTAATGCATTTCCTGGCGAGGTAACTCTGCATTCTTAATACCCTTCCTCAAAATTTAACTTTGCATTTTTAATGCATTTCCTAGCAAAGTATCTCTGCGTTTTCAACACATCTCATGGCAATTTAAGTCTGTGTTGGATACATTTCTTGGTGAATTTAGTGTGTGGTTTTTTTTTATACATCTGGTCTACCATTTAACTCTGATATTTATTACTTTCGATGACAAATTTTTACTCTACCTCTTTCCACACTGGACTGTGTTTTATTTCTTTTATTACTCTGTGTTTTATAGAGATTAACTGACCACATATTATCTACTCTGATACCTAGATCACTTGCCTTTGAATTTCATATAGATACAGTCTAATTATACGTAGGAAACAAACTTAATGGATTGATAGAGATTTGAAGTTGCATTTACTGTGAAAATGATGGCGTGGCTATGGTGTGTATGGTATCATTTTAGGTGTGCCATTGGTGTGTTTCTACTGTGTGAGTGGGGAAAACATTACTGTGTAGAGGGTATCGTTTCTTATGTGTGAATGGTGTAATGTCCTTATTCTGCAACTTTTTGTTTACTTCCTTGGACACCCTGGGGCTTCATTGATGGATTTTATCCATCTTTTCATACTACTTATATGCCAGCAAAATCGTGGTCTGAATGCATCATTTTGGTAGAAACATACCAGTGATTATCTATCTGATCCCTTGCATAATGAACTCACTCCTTTTTCACAACAATTTCATTTTTGAGACAATGATTCCATCTCTTTTTCACAATGATTCATTTATAACCTGATAGACATAGCATTTTTATTCCTGCATTTTTTTTTATACTGTGGATAGTAGATATACATGCCCAATTTTTATTTTATTTTATAAATCTTTCATCGTTGACTTAGAATTTACTATGGACAAAAATCTAGATTGTATGACAACATTGAATATTTATGGATTACTGCGATTTAATCTTTGATGAGTGCAAGATTTGTCATATGGCTGTATTAATTAGCATTTGGTTGTGTAATAAATAAGCACTATGTTTTGACTGTGAATTTACTATGTAGTTAACAACATTAAGTTGTGGATGACTTAGCCTTTGTTGACAATGATTTACCATAGTGGTTTTAACTCAACAATATTTTATTTACAATGAATTTGTTATGAGTAATAGTCAATAGGTGTCATGTGATAATAGACTGCAAATGTTTAGACATAGCTTCCTTTTCAATGATAGGAAACATGCTTTTAGGCTGTGTTCTCATCCTAGATATCATCTAGACAACGTGAATTTTGGATATCATGATTATTGATATCAATGTGTGGGACATTGTGTTTATTGATATGTTTTCTCTTAGAAAATTCAATATATTGATATTGACATATTGGGCAACATTTATAGATTGACGACAACCACTTATATAAACTAGACAACAAATTGCATTACTATCATCAATAGATTATGTTTATGATGGACAACATGTTGTAATTGATATTGTTAATTGTGTTCTATTAATAACATTATATATATATTGATATTGTTAATATAGTCAGGTATTGTTAAATTGTTAAACTAGATTTGTATTTATTGATGAATTAAGACTTGTCAATTTAGACAACAAGTCGATTATTTATAAGCAACATAGATCTGTAGTCACTTAATATAATAGATAGTGGGTAATTTTTAATCAGCATTTCTTGATCTTGTTCAGTGCCTAACTCAATTCACCTTATGATAACATTTATGACCATAGTATCTTGGTAACAGTTCACCCTTCTCACTTAGACATCTTTCTTATCAGTTAATGGTTGGGTTGTTGACAGAGTCAGGTATTAGCTTGCACATTTCCTTTGAATGTTGTCATCTTGTGTCTTGTCGACCTTTTTCTTGGGATGTGGGTGTAGTCTTCTTGTCAGTATTTTGACTCCTAGCGCGTTGGATTTATCTTGAGTTCTTGGTCTAGATAGCTTATGTTGTGCCAGGGTTATTGCAGAACCTATCATAAGGGGAAGACATGATTCCTGATGAGGGGATCATGGCATCCCTTATTAGATACAGGTGAATGATAGCTTGGTCAGAGTCTTGCTTCCCGTTGTGGGTGTTGTTTGATCGTTGTAAGTTAATTGTGGGCACTTGGTTTGTAATGCCTTCATGCGTTTGGTTTTGTATTCCATAGAGGTTTGAGTGATTGGTCATTGAGACTATTTTGTTGATATTGTGGATGTATTCCTTAGCTTGTAAGCGTCGTCATGTTGTGGGTCTGGTGGGGATTCGTTCCTATCTTTGATTTATGCATGTTTCTCCCAGTTGATCGTTGTGCTAGTGCGTTGATTAGTTTTTTTTTGTGGCCTGATATGTATGCATGTGTTCATCGTCAGGTTGTTTGGTTCAACTGTTTGTCATCTTTGCCTTCCTGCCTAATAACAAAAAAAAAAAATCACTTTATGCTTTGCTTGTTGTCGTAATGATGGGGTTGTTACAAGCACCCATGTGAGAATTCTTTAACTTTAGTGTGGTGAGTAAAGTAATCAAGTTTTCTTTGGATAATAGATAAGTAAATCTCTCTCTCTATCTCTCTCTCTCTATATATATAATTACATTTACCTATATCTAAGGATTCTATAAAATCATTAAATATGAGTATTAAGAACAAACTCATTTTCTATGTCATAAAATGATATTATTCTGGTTGTCAAACCTAGCATTTTTTTTAAGGATCATTGTGTATTTTCTCCTAGAGGAAATTCTAGTTTCCACACCAAGCCATGTATAGAGATAAAATGATCGCTTATGATTTATGTTCATGGATAGATCTCAAGATGAATTTACTAATTACAGTTGCGTAAAAATCAAAGTTGTTGTAAACATTAGTAAGAGATTAATGATTTATTGGTATTTTACATATGGTATTAGAGAAAAGGTTAACAATAATAGACCTTTATGGGAATCATAAGAACACTAAATAGAAACTATCTTTTGATTTCTACTCTTCTAAGAAGAGAAACAACTGTTAATTGTTAACTGGCAGGGTAATAGTCAATCTGTAAAAACATGTCTACCCATAATGGAGAGGAAAATAACCATGAAGAAAAATAAGACTAGCCAAATCATAAATAGGAAACTCAGAGTAGCTTAGCCACTCAAGTGCTAGAAACTATGAGAAATGTCATTGTGGAACTTCAAACTTTTAAGGAAGACAATGAAAAAATTAAAAGAGTACAGGAAGAACAACAAGAATTGAATGAGATATTGTTGTATAGTATATTTGAGAAAAGCAAATCAAAGAAAAAATATATGAACAAATGTAACATATTGCTCTATTGAGACCACTTTTATTGATCCAAGGGATCAAAAAATGCTCAAAATTTCTTGAAAGAAAATTCATTGCATAGATATCTTCCTGACAATCACAATGCAACTTGAGTAGGCTCAAAACGAGTCTGTATGGCTGAGATATCTTCTTTTTTCCACTTTTTTAAATAGGTTGAATGTTGACTGTACAGTTCGTACATTCCACGTGGTAGTTCACCATACGACCATACAAGATGATGTGGACAGGTGATGTGGCAAAGTGTATTGAAATGGTAAGAGGAGATGGTAGGTGTTACGTGGACCAATCCACAACTGACACATGGCACATTTGAAGGAGAATTGAAGGGTGCCACATGGACCAACCAGGGGCTGGCACATGGAACCCCCTTGTTGTCGTGTGAAATTTTGTTTGGGAATCCACGAGAGTCGAACCCACGACCTCCCGATGTGGTAGAAGGCTTAGCAAAGGCTAGGCTACCAGCCTGCCTACATTGTTTCTTAACCCCTAAAGTTTGGAACTTGTATTTAAACCTGCATAAATGCTAATACCGACGAAAAAAGGGCCAAGGCTTAGCCCCAACCCTTGATCACAATTTAAATACCATACCATATGACCATTAGCGTTGGGTTCCAACCGATTTATTTTTCTTCTCTTAGATTGGAAAGTATAAAACTCATTTGGTAGGAAGACAAAACTTGAGAGGACATGAAAAAACATGGTAAAGTTTTATCCTCTTGGAATTATTTTATTATTTCACTTAAAAGGGAATTTTACCCATTAGCATACATGCAACAAGTTATCATGGTTTGGAAAATTTTTAGACAAGCTAAAGGGAAAAGTGTGCAAAGCTACAATCAATAATTAGAAGAAGAGATTTGATTTCGGGTATAGATTTATCTTCTCAAGAAAATTTACTCAAATACATTGGAGGATTGCATATGTATTTGAGACAAACAGTTATAATGTTTAGCCCTACAAATCTAGATGAATTTTGTGTACAAGCAACTCATTTGGAAGAAAGAGGGAATAATGCACCTCAAGAGAGGAGGAATAATCCTTCTTTTAATGGAGACAAGGGAAAGAGGAAATTCAAAGGAAATGGAAGGAAGAATGCTTCTGTCAATAAACAGGGAGAGAAACTCTCATCTAAACAATGTTGAAAACATGGACATGATGAAGGCCATTTTTGGAAACTTCATCCTGAAATGAAACCCTAAAATTTCAACAACAAAACCAAACCAAATAATGTTGTAGCTACACACCATGATTTAGGTTCTGATTCAGGAGATGAAACAAAAATCATAACTATGGGTTTTCAAGGTAAGGAATCTATTGCAATTACTAGTTCTTCAAGTATTAGCTTCAATGAAACTTAACATGAAAAAGAAAGAATAGATATTTTCCACATAAGGCTTATTTCAAAGCATACCAAGATAGATACTCTATTTGATATTGGATCTCAAGAAAACCTCATTTTTTAAGACACGGGTAATAAATTGCATTTTGGAACTACTCCTCATCCTAAACCATATCCTCTAGGATGGATATGTGACAATGCCAAATTACATCTGACAAGAAGATGTAAACTTAGATTTTCCATCACTACAAACTTTATAGATGAGGTGGAACTTGATGTTATTCCATTGCATATTTGTGGTATTGTGTTGGGAAGCCCATATTTATGTGATAGGAGAGCCATCTTTCATCTCATGAGAAAAAATATCATTTGTTTAAAAATTAAGTTGAGTACATTGTTAGAGCACATACAAAGAAATTGAATTTCTCACATATAAATGTTGGACAAATGAAGAGATTAGTCAATGCTAGTAAGAACTTTGTACTTTGTATGATAAAACCCAAAGACAATGTTGAAAAAGAAGATTTTCAAGGTTGTGATGCAAAGTTAATATATGATTTATATGAGGTTGTTAACTAATATGATGTGATGCTTCAGGAACTAGAAGGATTGCCTCCTAAAAGGGGTATCCAACATGAAATTCAATTGCAACAATATTTTCTTTTTCCAAACATTGGTGTGTACAGGATGTCAGTCATGGAGAATGCTGAAATTAAAAAAAAAATCCAAGAGTTGATTGAAAAAGGGGTTATCATGCCAAGCACATCGCCATGTGGTTCACAAATTTTTTTAGTACCAAAGAAAGATGGTGCATGCCACATGTATGTAGATTTCAAATCCTTGAACGATATTATGGTAAAGAATCGTTATCATCTTCCTAGAATTGAATATTTTCATGATCAATTGAAAGATGCTAACTATTTTACTAAGTTAGATTTGAGAATGGATATCATCAGATTAGGATTGATGAAGACTACACATGGAAGACAAATTGCAAAAAAAGACAATGTTTGTTTGAATCGATGGCTATGACATTTGGGCTTTGTAATGCTCATGCTACATTCATGAGAGTTATGAATGATGGTTTAAGGACTTTTCTTGATGATTGTGTGATTGTCTACATGGATGAAATCTTGATATTTAGTAAATCTTGTGAAGATCATGTTATGCATGTAAACCAAGTTTTAGATGTCTTGAAGAAATAATTTTTTTTCTTAAAGATGTCTAAATGTGAGTTTGGAAAGACCTCGCTTGTTTACTTGGGACACATTGTTGGAGGAGGAGAATTAAAAATAGATTCTTCAAAGGTCAAATTCATTTTGGATTGGACCAAGCCCAACAATGTAACATAGATAATAAATTTTTGGGAGAAGCCCAATATTGGAGAAATTTTATTGCTAACTTCTCTTCAATTGTAGCTCCATTACATGCAGTGACAAGCATGAAGTAAGTTTTCCAATGGGGAGGAAAGAAAAAAAAAATTGATGCATCGAAGGAAATGATTAGTTCAACTCCAACGCTTTTACTTCCTAACTTGAGACAACCATTTGATATAGAAACAGATGCAAGTAACTAGTCCATGGGATAAATCTTTTTGTAACATGGTAAGCCCATTTCTTTCATTCTATAACTTTTAATGATGTTGTGATTAATTATCCTACATATGATAAGGAGTTGTATGTATTGGTGCAAAGTGTGAAAAAATGAAAAAATTGTTTTTTGGGAAAATAAACTATCATTCACACAGATTATCAACCATTGCAATACTTACAATCACAAACAAAACTATAGGAAGAAAGGAAATTCAGATGGATGGGTTTCCTACAACAATTCCACTTGGTTATCACGTATAAGAAAGGAATTTATAAAAATGTTGTTGATAGGATTTCTAGGCCTCTTGTTAGCACTTCAGTTATTCTTAAGCATAATTCTACCATACATGAGAGCTTTGTTGAACAATATTCTTTAGATGTTGATTTTAAATAGGTTTATGCAACTTTGTATCATTCTCACCAAGTTCACGAATTTGATTACCATGTGCATGATAAGATTTTGTATCATCTTGGTAATCTATGTATTCCATAGGGTGAAAGATTCAACATCATAAGGGAAGCACATTCTTCTCTTATTGCTGGCCACTTTGGTGTAGGCAAGACGGTGGCTAATTTGCAAAGGTATTTCTATTGGCCTAAATTGAATCAAAGTGTTTCAAGATATCTAAGAGGATGTCCTTTATGTGATATAAGTAAGCCTAGAAATATAAAGTTGGGTTTGTATACTCCACTTCCGGTTCCTTCTCATCCTTGGGAAAGAATTTCCATGGACTTTGTACGAGGATTGCATATGTATAAAAAAAATCATGATTATCTTTATGTTGTGGTTGACCATTTCAGAAAAATATGTATTTTGATGCCTTGTAAGAAGCAGGTTAAAACTAAAAAAATGACACAAATGTTCTTTCAACATGTTTGGGTACACTTTGGGTTGCCCAAATCCATTATTTCAAATCAAGATTCTCGATTTATTGTGGAATTTTAGTAAAGATTATGGGAACTCATGGACACCAAGATGAAAAAGAGCACAACATTTCATCCACAAACTGATGGTCAAACAAAAGTGGTGAATAAAACAGTAGTACATCTTCTTCTTGGTTATTCCAACAAACATCCTAAGCTTTGGGCTGAGCACCTACACTACATTCATCATGCTTATAACCAAGCTAAGCATTATTCGACTCAAACATCTCCATTTGAGGCATGTTTTGGTTATTTTCCAAAATATGCTTTAGATTTTATCTTTCAGAAGGATATTTCTATTGATGGTCATTATGACATTGATAGAGAAAATAAGTTCATTGAAAAAATTCAGTTGTTGCATCAAACGGTATAAGAAAAGTTAGAAAAGAGCCAAGCCAAGTACAAGAAAGGACATGAGAATCATCGTGTTGATCACAATTTCCAAGTTGGAGATGAAGTTTGTCTTTACAATAGCAAAGAGATTCTTAAAGGATAATTTAAAAAATTGAAACCAATTAGATATGGACCTTTCAAGATTCTTGAAAAGCTTGGTAGCAATGTCTTCCGTTTCAATTTGCCTCCTTATGTGCAAATAGATGTAGTTGTTAATGTTGATAATTTGAGATTGCATGAGACTCCTTTGACTAATTATCAAGGAGAGAATGGTCATATTCCTTCCATAGATGACTTCTCTCCTGGATATCTTTCAGAATTGCATGAGGACACAATCCTTGATAGAAAGATAAGAACTTAAAAATGAGGGAATGTGGAATACCTTTGTGTTGGTCTTAAAGGAAAAAATACAAGAAAAGATAAATGGAATGAAGTTGGAAAGGTGATGGAACTGTACCCTTATCTTCATATTGATTGAAAGTATTTTTTTGGAGGTCCAAAAGCTTCCCAATTGGGAGGAGTGATCCAAGATATCAAAAAATTCTCAAAAATCAAAGTGTTCGAAATTGATCAAAAACAGATTCATTGTGTATATCTCATCCTCATGATCACAACGTGAATTTAATGGAATTAGAAAGAGTTAGTATGGCTGAGATATAACGTTCTGTCCACTTTTCCAAACATGCAAAATGTTGACTGTGTAGTTTGTACAATCTCTACAGGCCACGTGGTAGCTGACTGTAAGAGTGTATAGGATGACGTGGAAAAGTGGTGTGGCAGAGTGTGATGAAATGACAAACTCAGTTTGCAGGTGTTACGTTGACCAATCCATGGTTGAGACATGGAACGTTTGAAGGATAATGTAAGGGTGCCACGTGGTCAAGCCAAGGGCTTCGACATGGCACCCCCTTAATGTTGTGGTGTAAAAGTTTCTTTCGGACTCTAGAAGGTTTGAACTCGTGACCTATAGGCGTGGGAAAAGGCTCAACAAAGTTCAGGCTACCAGCACACCTATGTTGTTTCTTAACCCCTATAGTTTGGAACTTGTATTTAAACTTTCATAAATGATTATCTAGGTAGAAAAAAGGTTGCGGCCTAGCCCCATCCCTTGATAACACTTTACACACCATACCCTATGACCATTGGCATGGTGTTCCAATGGATTATCAGATGGGTGGACAATTATAGGTCAACATTTGGCCACATGGGGCCACGTGACCACAACCTCCAATGGTTAAGGTGCTTGGCATGCTAATGGTGCAACATTTTTCCCAAATTTGCAGGTTTCATTTCAATAGAGGTGCGTTTCGGTGAGAAGGTACAACAAGTTATTTGGAAAAACTTCGAGTTGTATTTTTCGTAGTTTTTGGCCAAACCAGGTGCAGGAAGAGCCCAACTAGGGCTTTTTGAACATTCTGGAACCGTTGAAGCCATCTATTTTGCATTCTAAGCATTGTAAATAACTGATTTTGAAATTTTGAGTATATAATGAAAATGATCCATTGGAAGTTGGACCAAAAGATATAGCCTAAGAGAGCGGTGAAATCATTTATCATTTTGTTGTGTTATGTGCTTACGCTTGATGGTTGTTTATGATTTTTTATGATGTTATTGTTAAGTAAAAACTCATTAAGATTATGTGATTGCAAATTTGATCCAATTTCCTAAGTCACATAAATATTTGACTTGTAAAATTGTATACACAAACCTTTTTCATTTTCAGATCATTTATTGACTTATTCTTTGAGGACACTTGCGTGCAAGTGATTTGGCTATGGTATACTATGATTTTGTTTAAATTATGAGTTATATATTATGATGATGATGTGTTTTTATTTATGTTATTTTGATGTATATATATTGGTAGATATTATTGACGAGTTTTCCTGAGTGTGCAGGACACATGACATGTTATGGATGTTGATGGAATCAATGGACTTTCTTGGACTCCAAATTGAGTCAGGGAGTGGATTGTATTTGTTTGAGTATTTCATTTTATGCACACATGATATATGATTGATTTCGGTATGATTTATGTATATGGATTATTGATAATGCTTTTATTAGTGGATGTAGGATTGACGATGTTTGCTAATCCGACTCACATAAGGAGTAAATGGGTCATGCACATAAACCATACATTTGAGAGAGAAGTGTGGCAACACCCATGTCACACCCTACTAGGAGTCTCGTCATGGTCTGAAAAAAAGGTTAAAAATTACCTAGTTCAAAAGGTCCATAATATCATGAGGGTGGACTGAAACAATCACTCATGGAGATTTCTAAGGGGCATGTAATAAGGTAGAGTGCTTATTCCTTAGAAGCTTTTAGTCTCTCACAAGTTCGACCGAATGGAGTATTGACTCCAAGGGTCAGAAAAATTTCCAAAACCAGTCTAATTAGAGTGGCACCCTTTGAGCACAGAAGTGCGTCTTGAAGGGCACGTCATGTAATTAAAACTTGAGTCAATAAATCTTGGTGGTCTAGGAAACATTGAAATGATTAGACCTAGTTGTAGTAAAATAATTAATTAAACAATAATTTATTAATTATAAAGCATAACCTAAGTCTAAGACTATGTCCAAGTCTAAATTAAATAAAGGAATAAATAAATTATGACATAATTTTAAAGATTGAGAATATAATCAAACTCTAGAAAAAGGGGGAATAAAATTTAACGGTGGGATAAAATGCGCATGTGTGCATGAAACTAGTAAATTAGATTTTTTAAATAGAAGAAATAATAATAAGAGAGAATAGGAGTACACATTGAATATAATATCAAGTCAACCTACCACTAGTATAACTAGAAGAAGATTCTTAATCCAACTCTAACTAAGATCTAGTTAGGAGACACTCATTGAATGAGAATTTGGGGAACAAAGAGACAACTAAGAGAGAAAATAGGAACACATTGGGGAATTTGAGAGAAAATGTCTTTTTAAATAAAACAAAGAGGGTAGTTACTTGTAAAACTTTGGGAGAGCGTCACAAGTGTGTGGTTGAATAATCCTAATTGAATTAAATAAAAAATTTAATTATTTGTGCATTAGGACGTGTGTCAAAGGGAAAATTATATAAAACAAATGGTGTAGAAGGGAAATGGATATCACACATTCTTGGTAATGTTATGCTACCAAAATTTGTGGAATTTGTTTTACTTTTGAGACTTGGGATACCAAGCTTGTAGAAAAAGTGGAAGCTCTTCCTTGTGAGGAAAGCCTTGGAGCTATTGATTGTTGGTTTCTTGTGTGTGGCCCCTTTGCAACTGTGGGGGATAAGGGGGAAGAAGACTATCCCTAGCATTGGCTCAGAGATACTAGTGAAGTTTCTGTGATTAACAAGTGGGAATACAAAATGAGCACAAGTCTTTGAAGGACATCTTCAAATATTCGTCTTCCTTGGTTTTGGTAATTTATTATGATTTTTTATGTTGTTAAGATTAAATTTTGTACTGTAGAAAATTCTGAAATAATGGTTGTTTCCAATTCGTATTGTATTGTTGGATCAAAAAAAATATTTATAATTTTATCGAAGACTCCATGTGCTATTTAGAAATGTTGTAGATTCACTGCAATTTAATTTATAATTTAAAAAAAAAGAAATTCATCAATCGTTGCCAATTTAAGTTGCAACTTTGATATTAGAAATGTGTAGAATCGTTGTTAAGTAATATGCAATTTGGAAAAAAGTTTAGAACTTATTGGGAAATGTAAAATTTATGCACACTTCTGGAATTTTGAATTATAGAGTCGCTACAGACAAATTTTACGAGTCTAAGTCTCTAATTAATATGGTCGTTGTTTAAAATTTGCAAGTTTATATATTAGAAGTTTGTATGGTCTTTGCTCGTTTTATTGAATTACGAATGGTGGAATTCATTGGGACTTGAAATAACACTACCTTGCATCTATGGTATTTTTAGAATAATATACATAAATATAATTGTTCATTGTCACTCATTGCAAATCCGAATTTAATATTCCCATTGTTATGGAATCTTTTTATCCATCCAGAATGTATTAAAATCGTTGTGATTTTGTTGTGTTCTGGAAACAAATATTGAAGAACACTGCTAGATTAATGTGGAAGCCTTTCTTAGCATGCAAGAGGTGCCGATATCGATACTCCATGTTTCCATTTATTGTCCATGTTTTTACACTTGTCATTTAATATAATTGAATTATGATCAATCAATCTATTTTGGGTTCCTCTAATCTTATTGTATAATTCAAAGATTTGAATTGTTTGTTCATTGTGGATTTTAATTTCAACTCCTATTGAGATTTTATAATATCGATAATTAATTAATGCCTCCTGACTTTTTACTTGAAAGTTCGTTTCAATTTTATAATGAAGATTCAAATCAAATTTGTGATGGTCATATTTTACTTTAGAGCGCACCTATAAAAATTTAATTGATATTAGCGATGCCAAATTTATTTTAGTTCTTGAATATAGAGATTCGCATAATCTTTAGCAATACATGTGCAAATCAAAGATCTTTAAAAGATCATATAGTTTTTGTCTTTAACAAGAATTTCGAAATAATAATTTGATAGGATCACTGAGCTTTAATTGAAAACTGGAATGGAGATTTGTGATGGTCATTGCATACTAGTTTACGATACTAAACCTGAACGAAAATGGTGCTATCAATTAAATTGTGACATCCACAAAAATAAATTATTTATGAATTCGAAAATTGATAGGAAAATTATTCCATTTTTGGTAAATTTAAATTTGGAATTTTTTTTTCCATTTGGTAAATTTTTTTCCGAATTTTGAATTTGGTAAATTGTAATTAATTATTATGATTGTTGGGGAAGAGATTTGATTTGACCCAACTAGATATTTGACTATGACACTTGTATGAAAACATAATATTTTATAATTATTGGAGGAGGACAAATGGAATAGCCATGTTAAAATTAGCTAACCATGACTTCATGAGTGGGGAACATGTTGGAGCTACCTCAGGGCGGATTGTTACAAGTGGAAAATAAGGGATTTGGTCATTGCGAGCCCCTGAAAATTAGGGATTTAGAAAGCTGCAAAAATTCCCAAGGGAGGGAAAAAGACCTCGGCAAAAATATTGTTTTGATATATAGCATATGTGAGGAGGCAGGACACTGCCTAGTATGCTAGGGAAAAGAACTATTATGTACTTGCTATTATGAACACTAAATATTAAGTGTGAGGCAAGGAGGGGACTACGGAGAGAGGAAGACATTGTTTAAGAGGAGATTCCAAGTTTTCCCTCATGGATTTATGGTTAGGCTAGGGGGTGAATCAGGCAAGTAATTTGGTTGGCCTGTTCTATGGTTGGGAGGAATGTGGTTCTTCCCTTTATCTTCCCGCGAACTTGTTTAGATATGTTAATATTTTCCTTCTTTGTTTGAATGATTATGTATATATGATATAATGCATCTGTTTGTGCTCATGTGAAATATTTATCGTGGATAAGATCTGTTCATTATGTGAAGTTTATAACATATAACCTAGTTCTGGAATCATCTCTTCTGTAATTGGTTTTCTAGGTGGAATTAGCTATGTATAAAATGGGATTTGAACAAGTATGTATATATAATAAGTTTATGTGTATCTCTATAATTAAATTTGCAGAGAGTTCATATTTCATAGTTTAGCTTTCCATTCTCGTATAACATTGAAGGGAAGAGGTATGAGACAGTATGAACTCTACAGACCATACATATATATACTTATGTATTGCACACACACACACACACATACACACACACACACACACACACACACACACACATATATATATATATATATATATATATATACATAGTTGGTACCTTGCAATAGAAAACACACTTATACAGAGATCTAATGTCATATTATATAAGAAAACAAATTATACCAACTGACAATCAAATACTTTTCGTATAAAGAAAATATTGAATCAGAGAGTCTGAAACTCCTCCTTAAATATCGTTACAATACCAATTAAGATTGAATAAGTTGTGTTGTTTAGATATAAGATATTAGAGAAGTAGAATGATCCATAAGAGTAACGTTGAGGAGATGCATGAACGTCATAAATCATATGCTGATAGAACATCTAAGCTTACTTTTCCATTTGCACGAAATAAAAGACCCAACTGAAAGGATAACTACTACATTAAATTATTTACAAAATATTGAATGGTGAGTATACATGTAAACTGTCCACTCAGTGTTCGGCATAGAAAGGGTAATACAATTATTACAATTATGTACATATAACTTGCAACTACAAAATCCTACCAGTCTTTTATAAACCCCCTTACATAGTCTAAACAATGAAAGATGTACAGGTATGTATATATATAAATCTGCATAT
>JZKD02S0907770.1:813983-830590 GCA_000966675.3 Picea glauca
AGCTACCAGCGCCCTAGCTAGTTTATTTCCATTTTGTCTGTAAGCATATTTCAGTCATTTGTTATTAATGAAATGAAGTCTTATTTCCGCTACATCTCTGCATTTATGTGTATTTCTATATTTCATTGTGTTCCTACATAAATCTGGATCAATCTTTTCGCGAAATATTTGGTCGAACCGTTTACCCAGAGCCTCTAGTCCGACTCAAGGGAAACATTTCCATTTCTCACATTTATGAAGAAAGTGGCATCAAATGTCATGGAGTTTTCCCTTTCCCTTGTGAAAATAAATTAGCTTTGACCTGTCAACACCAGAAGGGTATTCAGATTGAATATCACTCAGATATGTTGTATTGATTGTGGGATCTACCTGACTTGTAGTTACCATGCTCAAAAAAATGAGAAGCTATCATTTAGGAGAGAATGAAAGAATATGAAGGTACCCTACTAAAATTCAAAAATTGTATTTGTATTTTTTCTAGTTTTAACTTCATGAAAATATTGTATCTTGTATTGTGTATATGCAGATCTTGTCAATCGAAAAAAATACCTGAATTGCATCAATCTAAGTAGAAACATAGACATTTAGCATTTTTCGAGGCATGGTAGAATATATATTGTGAGCATAGATTTATCGTATAAGCTTGTCATCACCATACCAACTATTGAAGGAGAATCATACGAGTTGTCGAAGGAGAATCCTGGACTACTACACGCAAGAGGATCTAGATGAGATGTCTAAGGATGAAGGTCATGTTTGAGGATGATGATGAAGGTTATGCAAGACATCGACTATTTTTCATGCATCCTTCCACGTAGTTCACACATAGGTCACCATGGGAGAGTGATTTGAACTGGGTTCAACCCGCATCTGACCCTAAATTGCAACACCCCTGCAACCATAAAATGAAGAGTTCATAAACTCTAGTGCCACCTCCAAAGTCACCAATGAAGTAATTTGTTATTTTTAATTTATTTTTTAATTAATAAAAAATTTAAAAAGATATTGCATACACTGGGGGATTAAAGTCCCATCTAATACCAATCAACCAATAAAAAAATTCTATTGAGAAAATTTAATAAATATAAAAAAATGTTTTGTTTACAAAATAAATAAGGTTAAAATGAATAATACCAAATTTGTAAAAAACACTATAGAACTCACTAAGTAACAGTTAAAATGCATCAATTAATAACTAAAATTAACCAACTAATAATCCATCAATGGTCAACTATCGTTGTTCGCTGCCCAAAAGGTATAGTCCCTTGCCTCCGGCAGGGACTAATAAGGAAAAAATACTCAACAGTCAATTCCACTTATAAATATAAGTAATGGTAAGTAATGGTAAAATCATTTCAAACTGTTTTACTCCTACTATAATATAACAAGAGTTGCATGGCAGCTTAGTCCCTGCCAAGTAATGAACTAAGTTTTCATGTGTTTTTGGGATCAAGAGATGGATCATAAGTCACACAAGCTAAATTGAGAAGAAATTTGCTTTAAATAATAAGAACCTCTTACTATCTATTAAATCCTTGTAGAGTCCAAACACTAAGTGATATTAAATCAATAAGTAGTTTTATGATTAGTTTTAAATCATAATTAACTCTGTAAACAAGTGGACGGGGACCTCAATAGGGTGGTATCATATCGACCCATTAAGAATGTTGAAACAAAGTTTATTTTTCTTCTTATAATCTTAAAATCATTTTTTCTTCGGTTATGGAGCCGCCCTTAGTTCTAAAAGGAGTCAAAAATCTTTCAAGAGTTTTGAGTTTCGGGTTTCGACTATTCACGAAGTATGAATTTTAAATAACAACTCCAAAGTTTTGACACAGAAGTCTCAAAAAGTAATTCTTTAAAAGAAATTAAATAAAATTAAAAGGAATAATAATAAACGTTTAATGAATTTCTAAGCCTTTTGTATTTTCTTTTTCATTCATCTCAACTTAAACAATAGTTGAATGTCTCGATGCACCTTTTTACAAAATCCCTTTTTAATTGAGATTAATTAAATTTTAAACATACTTATCAAATCGTTAATCAATAGCATTTCGGAAAATCAAAAGAGTTATCATGTTCATGCACTCAAGAAACCCTGAAGTACGAAATCTTGAAAGTATCAAGCACTTAAGCATAATTAACTTAACATTAAAAATAAGGTTAAAGATATTAAATGACTTTTCACATTTCTCTATTCGGGAGTTTTTGAAGACATTTCTTTTTGAATCGTAAATATATGTCAATATTTATAATGGAATAATGGAGATATTTTTAGCATAAAGTGCGTATCTACAGGTGTACCATCCCCATTAGAGAATTTAATTTTTATCGCATGTATTGGTACGCTCAATTTAAGGAAAGTTATGGGTCAATAAAGGTTTGTTATTTCGAATTTCATTTTTACTTCCAGACAAGAAGCCAATTACATTCAAATGATATCATGCATTTCTTCTCTGTAACAGGTTTTCATTTTTAGCACAAACATCATGGCACCTAGAAAAGAGACTAAGAAGAGTGAAGAGGCCTGTGAGAGCTCCAATCTAGATGTATATGTTATATCTGATACTACACCACATGTGGATTCAATCAAATCTTGGAGACAAATTTTTGATATCTTAGGGTATGAGTTGAGGAATTACCCCCTCGATTTCGGAAATGAAACGACTGAAAATAAACTCAGGGATATAGCATAATCTGAGCTCCATAAGATATCCACATGACCAAGATTCATTCCATACAATGACATGATAAGTTGGGCTTTAGAAAAAACCAAAATTCAGACTAGGAGCATTCTAAATCACCAAAAGGTCATCGTCAACTCATTCAAACCAAATCATATCCAAGTAATGTATAAGTTGTCCCCTATATCTAAATACATTTTTAATGTCAAATTTGTAGAAAGTTTTCAAAGAAAAGAGTGTACAGAATTGGATCAAACATATCCAGGTATAATCAAAGATTGGTGGGGAATTCCAACGAAATTTAGAGCTGATACCCATGGCAATTACGCCATAGAACCGTTAAACGAATACATGGTTTATATAGAAATTATGTTGTGTAGATGGTTTGGGAGGAAAAGTCCTACCGATTTCCTGGCAGAATGGGTGCCAATTATACATGAGGTAGTAGAGGGTTTCACCTTCAACTGGGCCAAAATATTTTTAGATAACCTAGCTAAAGAGATTAAGGATTACCATATGGAAAAATAGAAAGGTCGACTTGTATCTTTTCACATGTATACATATATTATGGATTCTATCTGTTACATGATTCCATTCCCTTTGATGAATTGGAGCTGGAGCCCAGCCTGTGTTGAACCCATTCATGTTTATCACTCTAAGCTATGGGAGGAGAATGTTAAATATTTATTTTACAAAATCTATCACTACGTAGTGATACTTGTGCACCAAATTTTGTATGGCTATGCACCCCCTCGGATTTTAGAGCAAATCACGGGAAACCTTAAGGAAGTTGTCGATTGGTTCATCGAAGAGAATTTATCTTATGTTAGAGTCTTCATATGTTCAATCCCCCCTCATGCTCTCCCTAATTTTCTCACTGATAGACATGTGTGCAAAGAAGTGGCATATCGAATAATAGCAGGAGGCATTGGTACAGAGTTAGAAGCATCTCAAAAGAAATTTTGGCCATTTTTTCCTATGCGGATTGGGAAGTTTTATTTTCTTAATCTTGGCCATTGTAAAGTGGAAGCCGCGGCATTAGAAGACATTAAACTAGTAGATATTTAACTCATAAAGCATGACCCATACCAAATTGTGGGAAATCATCTAACTCATTGGAACATGAAAACGTTTGAACATGAAAAATCCCCCTGTGACGACATATTCAAAGGAGCCAAAGAATATGAGGAGATATTAGAGAGAGTTTAGGCATTACCCCTTGACTTGCAGACCAACTTTATTGATTTCCAGGAGAACAGATGAAGTTGTTTGCCAAAGATACTACAGGGAGAAATGGTAACCTCTCCTCCAGAACAAGAAAGCATACCCCCAGGTTTCAACTCAAAGCCTTTTAAAGAATGCAAAACAAAATACAAAGAAGACTGAAGCGTCTTCACAAAAATTAGAAGCTTCACAAATAGAGCACCCAAGGTCGGAAACAAAGTCTACACTCGATACAACTCCAAATTTGAGTCAAGCGATTCCACCTTCATCATCGACTATTCCTGCTGATATTCCCAAAACAGTAGGAGAAACCCAATCTACAGAGTTGGGAAGCCCTATTACATCATTGACTCCTTTATAGTGAACATTTGGGACTCCTCATCTATAAGTTATATATGTAAGTGACCTCACTTCAATATCTAGAGAAGAGATACCTTCCTCTGATCATTTTTTCAGTAAGAAGAGGAAGGCAGTATTGAAACAAGAAATGCATCTAAGAGAAGGCACAATGGTAAAGAAACATAGAGTGATCATAGATGGACATAACCTAGAAGAGGAATATTTCACCACTAAGGTAGCGAGATCTATGGGCTCTTTGGCAACTGATAACTTATTTTCAGTTGGCAATATAAAGAAAAGGTTGAAGTAGAAGGATCAAATGATAGCCTAGCTGTAAGTTCAAATAAAAATACTGAGAAAAATATCAGAGAGGAGATAAACAAAGGGCTATAAAAGGATAGCTATTATAAAAAACAAGAGATTTAACTCCTCAAATCTAGCTTGGATGAGATGTATAAGAAGATGCAAGCCAGTCAAGGACAGGTCATCCATCAGGAAGAATTAGTGAGACAGTTGCAGGATAGGCTAAATTCTTTTTAAAATTAGGTGATAGATTTAAAGTTTTTCAAGCCCAGGCACTGGAGGTGCATATGATGATATAAGCAAAGAAACAAAGATTAATTTCTAAAGTAGAAGTTATTTAGAACTATTTCCAAGAAGTAAGTCAGTCTTCTGATTACATTGTTTTTAAAGAAAAAGAGGCCAAAGCAGCCCAAGCTACTTTTCAAAAGGTAGTTGTACATTCGGAAAAACGAAGAGGTATCAAAATCTCCAAGATTGTCTATTGTAGAGCAGGTAAGAGGTGATATCATGCTTAAACTATGGGAGGCCAACATAGCCGAAAGCAATAAAATGGCCAAGGAAGTCAAGGATGATTGAAAAGAGACCTTTGATGTACTAGACAAAGGATCGTTAGGTATTGGAGAAGACGATTGTCTTGGGTTACTAGGACAAATCAATATTGTAAGACATCAACTGAATCTCAAAGAGAAATTGAATGAAATTCAGGTTGAAATTTCACGATTAAAGGAGATTGATGTTACCCAAATAGATAGGTGGTTGGTGAATCCAAATTTAAAATTGCAATCAGTTAAGTTTATTAACAAAGAGATTGAAGACTGATTGTTGAAACTTCAGAGAAAGTTTTATCTATTCGACGCAAAGGATATACCAGAGCCTCTTAGATTTTTTGTGCATTTTCTAGAAAAATGTATTGAATGTCTTGGACCAAAAGAATGAGATACTTTGAAGAAGCAATGAAGTATCATACTGTAGGCTCATATTATCAAGATGATAGAAAAATAAAATATAACCATGCAAATGGTTCAAGTTCTCAATTGTGTAACTGTTAGCCCCTAGGAGTTAGGAAAGCACCAACCATCAAGAATTGGTGACTTTGTATAAATATAATTTCATAAGACTGAGAAAAGGATTTTTTGTGGTCAATTGTACTAGAGAATTTTTTACAGTGATTAATGAGAATACAAAACGGAGATTCCAAATTCTGTCAACCCTAAGTTATGTGTTCCTATTTACTTTCATTTTTAGAATCTTTCCTTATATATCTTTGACGAATGTTTAATTGCAATTTAGTACAACATATATTGTGGTTAGGAATCAGTTGATTATTCAATTGTTTACAATCTTTCCTCTATGCTTGCAATCAGTAGGTTCAATACCTGTAGATTAATTATATTACTATACTTTTATGCTTCATTAGAGATCTCTCGTCTTACTTCTTTTTTTGTTGCAAGGTCATATTCCTCCATTATTGATGCCTCACCTTGTTTAAACAACTTTATGTTTTCCTCCCATCACTTTTATGATTTTTGAATTTGACTCAGGAATAGGAAACGACCTTTGAAACTATTATGTTATTAATTTAAGTTTGGGAACTTTCCTCTTGAAATCCAAAACAAAAATAGAAAACCTTGAAAACAAAGTAATAGAATTTTTTTTAACCTTTATCCCTCATGATTGTACCTGTTACAAGACAACCCAATATATAACCCGACCTTTCAGATCAGACTAGCATCACTTTGAACTTATTTAACACTATCTTATAGACAACAAACACCTGGGTTGAATTAAAACGTTCATGGGTAGCAATTGAATGAGATATAAGCATCTAGGAACACTGGGAAGCTAGACAGAGATAGTTAAGAAACCATCCATAACTTTTGTTTTAGTAAATGATACATTTTTTACCTTAATTGTCTTGTGACCTCCCCAAAAATAAATTATTTTTTGAATTCGAAAATTGGTAGGAAAATTATTTTGTTTTTTCGTAAATTCGAATTTGGAAATTTTTTTCCATTTATGGCAATTCTGAAATTTGAATTTGGAAAATTGCAATTAAATTATTATGAATATTGGGCACAGATCTGATTTGACCCAACTAGCTATTGGACTATGACACTTGTATGTAAACTAAATATTTTATAATTATTACAGGAGGACAAATGGAACAACCATGTTGAAATCAACTGAACATAAATCCATAAGTGGGGAACATGTGGGAACTACCTCAGGGAGGATTGTTACATCTGGAAAATCAGGGATTTGGCCATTCGCAGCCCCTAAAAATCAGGGATTTAGAAATCTGTGAAAATTCCCAAGGGAGGGAAAAATACCTAGGCAAGGATTTTGTGGAGATAAATAGCATATGTGAGGAGACATGACGCTACCTAGTCAGATCCCGGTAAGTCAATACAGAGTCCAGAAATGTTTACCAGTTACATGATATAATACTTCTGATCCCGAGCAGAATCACTAGTTAAAGATCTTTAGAATAAAATTATGAAAGGTTTATTCGGTTTTATCTTTGAAGTTACAGGTTATTGGTGAGGATGGTGTATAATCGAAAGAACTCTTAGAGACAGATGAACAAAGCTAGGTTGGGGAAAAAAATTATTCAAACACCACACAGATAATAACCAACCACGGAAGGTAATGTTATTAGAGCCTACGAAACAAAAATTCATTTAACATGGACAAGGATATATTTCAATTTCAGTGTAATTCTCACCCTAATAAATTTAACTTATGGAATGGAATCCAGGAAAGTACCGCAAAAAAAATCAATAACAAATGATGATACAGAACAGTGAAGCAGAGCGGGAATGACATGTCCTAAAGGAAAACTACTTACAAAGAATAAAGAAAACAATGGTATGAGGTATCAAGACCTTTTGGAATTTCCTGAATAGTTAAGAATATGGTAATGAAGCTATGTATTAGTAGCGAGGAATTTCCAGAGTCCTATCCTTGAGATTTGGCAATGAGAGAATAACTACTGACAGTCAGTAGAAACTTTACGGCGTGGTAATTACAAGAGAAAAGAGAACTCGAGCACTAATCCATGACTAGAGATGCAATGATAATGTGAAACTTACCAGGTGGTTATATAGAGATTCCACCTCCATCAAAGGAATTCCTCGCAGTTGTCTTCCCTTCACCAAGAAACAAAGCCACGAAGTTAGGTTTTTAGAGAACCTCCCCACGACAGAACAAAAATTACTATAACCTAAAGAACCCTTTCCTCGTAGAATGAATCTTGCTGGTACCAAAGGCCACGTGATGAAGTAGACTTGGCATGTCCATAGTGGAAAACAGGCCAAGTGATGGCCTCTACATTTGCATACACCCTACCCCATTAATGGTTTGGCCAAGATTGAATTCTCGTCAGACTATCCCTTCTTTGGCATTTAATGGGCTACGGATTAAAGATGTGCCTTTGTGACTCATGGAAGATTTTAAACCTAACCATTATGAACTCAATTAATACAATGTTCAGTTGATGTTACATATTGGACAGGTGGACTTGAGTGAGTTGCTAGCATGGGAAAGGGCTATAGAATAATCATTACACTGTGTTTACCCAGGAGGCCTTACCTAACCACCACCCTTATCTGAATACTTTTAAAAGGAGTCTGATAATATTTTATTAAAACACTTCAAAGAGGTGTATAATCCAACCCCTTTACTTTTATCCTTATTACTAAGTCCTTTTGATCGAGTTTGTATGAATCAAATTCACGCATAAGGCTTAGGGCTAGAAGTCCCAAAATTGTTTGTGGTACTAAACCTATTGTATGGGTATATGTGTATATAGATATGAAAGTAAATGTAATTACAAGACTATAAGTGAATATTGGAATGTGGAGTATGCACATCTTATAATGTTGATTTGAAATTTTAAGTTGGGTAGTAATGTTAGTCGACAACAACCAAGACTCTGATAAACTTTCAGAGTTTGAACAAGAAATAGAAAGGCCTACTTTGTTTTAATTATGATTCCATTTAAGGATAAATGTATGAACTATATTTTCTTTTATTTGATAGTTTTTGAGGTACATTACCTATGGTATCAGAGCCAAGGTTACAACACTTGGACCTTTAACAGGGCCATATGATTTACTTACACAAATAATTTTATTTATGAAAAACTAATAATCCTTGATTGTTACAAATAGAAAACCTTTATGTTTTGTGTTAAACATGGCAGCATAGGATGATAGGGAAATCAGAATCAATGGGAATCCTGAACAAAGACTCCCTGGAAATCAGACACAGAATAGTGACGAAATCTCACCTACTGAAGTTCTGGAAATAATGAGGAATCTCATCGTCGAACTGCAAGTTTTCAAAGTCAACAATGAAAAGAAGAAGAAATCTCTGCAGGAACAACAGGAAATAAATGAAGTCCTCCTGCGCAGTATAGTGACAAAGAAAAGCCCAAAATACGATAATAACGATGAAGAGGTGAGAAAGAGGGATTCCAATAACTTTGGACCTGAATAAGAAAAAGGAGATAGTTTGTCTGAAGGTACACCTTCAGCTAAGGACAATACAAAAACAGACAGAAAGAGAAAACAAGTAGACCACCTTAAAGGAGAATTTAAGAAAATTAAGCCATCTACCTTTGATGGAGAATATAGAACAAGAGAGGAAGATGAGGCATGGTTATTAGACATCAAAATCTATTTTCATATATATAACTATTCAAGCAACATGAAGCTCAGAATGGCCATTTACAATTTGAAGGGAAAAGCCAACATCTGGTGGCAAGATTTGAAATTGGCCAAGGGATTAAAAGAGAAACACATGGAGTGTTCTGACTTTAAGAAATATTTCAAGAAATAGTACCTATCTGAAATCTACTATTAGAGGAAAACCAAAGAGTTTTATGAGTTACGACTTGGTCAAATGACAATGGAAGATCTTATAAACAAGTTCCTGGAACTACTAAGGTTTGTACCTTATTATATCCAAGAGGACAATGTAAAAATCCAACGGCTCATAAGTTGTTTACCATAGTCCTACAGGGACAAAATTGAGTTTGAAAACCCCAAGTCCATGAGTGAAGTATTTAGGAAAGCACGAATGTGCTATGACTAGTACAAACAACGAACAGAGTTCTGCAAATCTTGGAGGGATAAGAAACAAGACTGAATGAACCAGCCGAAGAAGGGATACCAGCCAACTCCATATCAAAATGCAACAATTTTTTTTTTCAAGAAACTATTTTCACTCAAACCATCCAAGAACACAAGGAGGCGGTAAACTGATAAACTTGGGAACAAAGAAGTTTGGGGACAACACCCAGGAATTGTTAAAATGTTGGGAATGTAGAGAACCTCATCTGAGGAGGAACTGTCCACGTTTAAATTCAGCAAACATAATTGTTGTTCATAATTTGCAGGAATCCTTGCCGATGGGTGATGTGGGAAGAAGCTTGCATCGAATCAATGCAGCCATAGAAAGTTGGCAAGCCGACCATGAGTCCTCTATGGTGGAAATTGAAGGTAAAATCAATAACACCCAAATTTCTATTTTAATTGATTCTGGAGCTATGTTAATGTATATCACTCATGGAGTAGTAGAGTCAAATAAAATCAAGAGGATGAAACATGGAAAATCATGGTTGGTACAGTTAGCAACATGAACTAAAAGGAAAGTGGTTGACTTTATTTCTGATTTTGCATTTAGTTTAGATGGTCAAAACAAAAAAAAAAATCTGGATATTCTACCACTAGGATCTTACGTTATGATTATCGTAATGGATTGGTTGGAAAAGCAAAAAGCAGTTATAGATTGTTATACAATGACCCTCAATTATAAAGACGATTTTGACACTACTAGAATATCCCAAGGTATACTAAAACCTGTATCTGTTAGACAAGTCATGACAATGCGATTCAAGAAATGCATGAGGAAGGGTTGTCAAGTTTATGCCATTCTAATAACGAATATGTTAGAAAAAGAAGATAATCCCATCCTAGAATAATTCATTGTCCTACGTGAATTCAGAGACATATTTGTTGATGAAATACCATAATTACCTCCTAGAAGGGAAATAGACTTCTCCATAGACCTACTACCTCAATCATCCCCCATCTCGAAAGCACCTTACCGAATGAGTCTACCAGAATTGACAGAATTAAAAATACAACTACAAGAATTATTCGACAAAATGTATATCCGACCAAGTGTTTCATCCTGGGGAGCACCAGTCCTCTTTGTGAAAACAAAATATGGTACACTAAGACTATGTATCGATTAGAGGAAATTGAACAAAATGACAATTAATAACAAATACCCCTTACCTAGGATAAATGATCTGTTTGATCAAGTAGGTGAGGCCAAGATCTTTTCAAAGCTGGATTTCTGATCTGGTTATCATCAAGTAGGGATAAAAGAGGAGGACATAAGAAAAACATCCTTTAGGACAAGATATGGACACTATGAATTTGTAGTCATACCTTTCGAACTCACTAACGCACCAGCCACGTTTATGTGATTGATGAATAGTATTTTCAGTCAATATTTAGACAAGTTGATACTAGTATTTATCGACGATATTTTGGTCTATTCTAAAATGGAGGAAGAACATGAAGAACACTTAAGAATAGTTCTACAAAATTTGAGGAAACACAAATTGTACGCCAAATTTGATAAGTGTGTTTTTTTATCAAAAGAAAGTACAATACCTAGGACATGTAATTTTAGCAGAAGGCATCACATTCAACCCTGAGAAAATAAAATCCATCATGGAATGGTCAGTACCTAAGGATGTAGAAGATATACAATCATTCATGGAAATCATTGGAAATTATTGCAGATACATAGAGGGGTTTTCCAAAATAGCCTACCCTATGATGTCATTACAAAAGAAAGGGAACAAGTTTAACTGGTCATAGAAGTGTCAAGATAGTCTTAAGAAGATGAAGGAATTATTGAAAATTGCACCCATCTTGAAGGTAGTAGACCTAGATAAATACTTTACTGTCTGTGTTGATGTGAGTAAAGAAGGACTAGGTGGTGTCCTAACTCAGGAAGGACACGTGATTTGTTATGAGTCCACATTTAAATTCAGCAAACATAACTGTTGTTCATAATTTGCAGGAAGCCTTGCCAATGGGTGATGTGGGAAGAAGCTTGCATCGAATCAATGCAGCCATAGACAGTTGGCAAGCCGACCACGAGTCCTCTATGGTGGAAATTGAAGTTAAAATCAATAACACCCAAATTTCGATTTTAATTGATTTTGGAGCTACGTTAACTTATATCACTCATGGAGTAGTAGATTCAAATAAAATCAAGAGGATGAAACATGGAAAATCATGGTTGGTACAGTTAGCAACATGAACTAAAAGGAAAGTGGTTGACTTTATTTCTAATTTTGCATTTAGTTTAGATTGTCAAAACAAAACAAAAAACTGGATATTATACCACTAGGATCTTACGATATGATTATCGTAATGGATTGGTTGGAAAAGCACAAAGCAGTTATAGATTGTTATACAATGACACTCAATTATAAAGATGATTTTGACAATACTAGAATATCCCAAGGTATACTAAAACCTGTATCTGTTAGACAAGTCACGATAATGCGATTCAAGAAATGCATGAGGAAGGGTTGTCAAGTTTATGCCATTCTAATAACGAATTTGTTAGAAAAAGAAGATAAGCCCATCCTAGAATAATTCATTGTCCTACGTGAATTCAGAGACATATTTGTTGATGAAATACCATAATTACCTCCTAGAAGGGAAATAGACTTCTCCATAGACCTACTACCTCAATCATCCCCCATCTCGAAAGCACCTTACTGAATGAGTCTACTAGAATTGACAGAATTAAAAATACAACTACAGGAATTATTGGACAAAACGTATATCTGACCAAGTGTTTCACCCTGGGGAGCACCAGTCCTCTTTGTGAAAACAAAAGATGGTACACTAAGTCTATGTATCGATTAGAGGAAATTGAACAAAATGACAATTAAGAACAAATACCCCTTACCTAGGATAAATGATCTGTTCGATCAAGTAGGTGAGGCCAAGATCTTTTCAAAGATAGATTTCTGATCTGGTTATCATCAAGTAGGGATAAAAGAGGAGGCCATAAACAAAACATCCTTTAGGACAAGATATAGACACTATGAATTTGTAGTCATACCTTTCGAACTTACTAACGCACCAGCCACGTTTATGTGCCTGATGAACAGTATTTTCAGTCAGTATTTAGACAAGTTCATACTAGTATTTATCGACGATATTTTGGTCTATTCTAAAATGGAGGAAGAACACGAAGAACACTTAAGAATAGTTCTACAAAATTTGAGGAAACACAAACTGTACGCCAAATTTGATAAGTGTGTTTTTTATCAAAAGAAAGTACAATACCTAGGACATGTAATTTTAGCAGAAGGCGTCACATTCAACCCTGAGAAAACAAAATCTATCATGGAATGGTCAGTACCTAAGGATGTAGAAGATATACAATCATTCATGGGAATCATTGGAAATTATTGCAGATATATAGAGGGGTTTTCCAAAATAGCCTACCCTATCATGTCATTACAAAAGAAAGGGAACAAGTTTAACTGGTCATAGAAGTGTCAAGATAGTCTTAACAAGATGAAGGAATTATTAAAAATTGCACCCATCTTGAAGGTAGTAGACCTAGATAAATAAACTAGGTGGTGTCCTAACTCAAGAAGGACATGTGATTTCTTATGAGTCCCATAAACTAAAAGAACATGAGAAAATCTAAGCCACTCATGAGTTAGAATTGGAAGCAATAATACACGCCTTAAAAATTTGGTGACACTACATTATGGGCAGAAAAATTATCTGACTAACAGATAATAGCCGAGTGAAATATTTGTTTAGTCAGCCAAATATTAATGCAAGGAAAGAACAATGGCTAGCTTTCTTGAGCGAATTCGACTTCGAGGTGAGACATATCAAGGGTAAGGAGAATAAGGTAGAAGATTCCCTAAGAAGAACATTCCATGAGTTATTCAAAATAAATGTCAGTAGAGAAGAAAGTGACATGTAACAGAGAATAAGGACATCAGGTGTTAATGACGAAAATTACAGTAAAATAATGGCAGAATTACAAAACAGTACCGTAAACTCAGATAAACTAGATTTGAGTATTGCAAAAAACAGACTATTATGACTTAAAAATAGACTTTACATACCAGACTCAGCAGAATTAAAGATAACAGTCTTGGATGAAGTGCATAAGAAACTATATTTTGGTCATCTAGGATACCAAAAAACGATAACAACACACAGAAAACTATTTTTGTAGCCTAGCATGAAGGTCGAAACAACAAAGTACTTGGCTAGGTGCCAAGATTGTCAGCAGGTTAAGGCTGAACACTAGCATCCAGCCAGCCTACTCCAGCCACTATCAATGCTAGAGTGGAAATGGGAGACCATATCAATAGACTTTATTACAAGTTTTCTTAAAACTCAGAAACATAATGACTCTATTATGGTTGTAATCGTTAAACTCAATAAGTCTGCACACTTTATTCCTGTAAAGTCTACTTTTAAAGCCATAAATATCGCTGAAATATTTATGAAATAAATTTTTAGATTGCATGGTATTCCTAAAATGGTGATTTTGGATAGAGACGTGAAATTTACATTTGCTTTTTGGAAAGAATTGTTTGCAGGGCTAAATACTAATTTGAATTTTAGTGCAAGTTATCATCTGCAAATGGATGGGAAAACTGAAAAAATGAACCAAATCATGCAGGATATTATCTGCATGTATGGAAGAACAAAACCAAGTAAGTGGGAAGATTACCTTCACCTGGTAGAATTTGCATATAACAATGGGTACCAAACTTTGACTAAGTTGAGCCCCTTCAAGGTACTTTATGGTAGAAAGTGTATGACTCCAATTATCTGGGACAACCCGGTTGACAGATTTATGGTTGGACCAGAGATGCTCCAAGAAATGGAAAATACGGTAAGAAAAGTACAATAGGACTTGAAAGAAGCACATGCTAGATATAAAAGTTACGCAGAACAAAATAGAAGACACTTGGATTTTCAAGTGGGTGATTATGTTTACTTAAAATTCAAAGCCCAAGAGAGTTCACTAAAACTTGGGAACTGTGCCAAGTGGGCACCCAGGTTTTGTGGTCCCTTTGAGATACTAGCTCGAATTGGACTCGTGGCATACCAACTTGCACTTCCAGCCAATTTAAAAATTCATAATGTATTTCATATTTCTTTGTTGAAAAATTATGTCCATGATCCTACTCACATGATCGATTGGAACTTAATCCGGGTGGAACGAGAAGGCGAGTTCCAGGTGGAACCCCTGTGCATTTTAGACTGGAGATAAATAACACTTCGGAACAGAGTCGTTGTTTAGGTAAATGTGCAATGGAAGCACTTTAGTCCTAAGGAGGCCACATGGGAGTTGGAGGGAGATTTGCAGATATCTCATCCAATCCTATTCCAAGGAAGGAATGAACATTGAGGACAGTGTTTCATTAAAGGGGGAAAATATGTGACATACCCAAAAATAAATTATTTTTTGAATTTAAAAATTGTTAGGAAAATTGTTTCGTTTTTCGTAATTTCAAATTTGGAAATTTTTTGCCATTTATGTTAATTCTGAAATTCAAATTTGGTAAATTGTAATTAAATTATTATGACAGTTGGGCAGAGATCTGATTTGACCCAACTAGCTATTGGACTATGACACTTGTATGTAAACATAATATTTTATAATTATTGCAAGAGGAGAAATGGAACAACCATGTTGAAATGAGTTGACCATGACTCCATGAGTGGGGAACATGTTGGAACTACCTCAGGGTTGATTGTTACATGTGGAAAATCAGGGATTTGGCCATTGGCAGCCCCTGAAAATCAGGGATTTAGAAGGTTGCAAAAATTCTCAAGGGAGGGAAAAATACCTAGGCAAGGATTTTGTGGGGATAAATAACATATGTGAGGAGGCAGGATGTTGCCTAGTATGCTTGGGAAAAGAGCTACTGATTTCTTGTTGTTATGAGCACTAAAATATGAGTGTAAGGCAAGGAGAAGACTATCGATAGAGGAAGACATTATTAAAGAGGAGATTCCAATTTTTCCCTCATGGATTCATGGTCATGCTAGGGGGTGAACCAAGTAAGTGATTTGGCTTCCCTATTCTACGGTTGGGGGGAACGTGGTTGTTCCTTTTGTTTTTCCAGCAAATCAGTTCATATATGCTTCTCTACTTTCCCTTATCACATTCGTGTCATTGGAAATGTTGCATACATTTTCTATTCTAGATGCTTATCTTATTGTCATATGTGTTGCATAGAATTTACCTAATTACTATAGATTATCTATGGTAGAAGTAGTTTGATTCGACTAAAGACTGTACCTATATGAATTTATGTGTGTTCTCTGTTGTAAGAACCATCTACTCTGTTAAAGAATATGTCTGTATTTCTACTATATGTGTGATCCATTGCAGTAACAAAATCAACGTATAAATGTATGGGTTATAAATAATGTATATTATCTGTAGTAGTAAATAGAATTGAATTTGTACGGTAAAATATGTTACAGATCCACTGAAAACCAGTTGTGACAAGGGTAGAGTTAATCCTACATAAAATAATGATTTAACCATGAAAATTTCCAAGTGCAATCCTAGAATTTTCCACCTGTCATGACAACACATGCATTTTAGGTATTCATAGTCTGTGGAAAAATTTCAACCTGTGTAGACATTTAAAGAAATCTGGAAATGAATCTAGGAGTATTATACTCATTGATATCTATACAAAACTATGACTGTAGAATTTATAAATAGGCTATAGAAGTTGTTGACAATGCGGCTATTAACTCATATAAATTACGATGAATATAGATACATAGTTACACACACACACACACACACACACACACAAGTGTATGTGCGTACAAATTAAGGTGTAATCTACTCTAAATAAGAGAATTTCAATGCCCGACACAAGAAAATTATGAATAAATATTTCATTATTAAATGTATGAAACAAATCAGTGTACAGTCCTGCCTTCCCTG
>JZKD02S0907770.1:855965-870815 GCA_000966675.3 Picea glauca
AAAAACTTTCATCTTGGCTACCCAAGTGCTATGATTCGACCCGTTCAAGACAGGTGCTTGCATGAGAGCCTGGGTGCTCATGCTGGCCATTTTCTGCGCAAAAAAAATTATATACTGGCGGCAAAAAAAATTGCACAGAAAAAAAACAGTTTGCAATTCTTACAGAGCTTGCTGAAAAACGTTTTGTAATTTGGCAAGCTGGATAGAGGCTGGATCTGCAGCCTGCTCTGATACCATGAAAACAAATCTGCAGCCACAGAAAACCAATTGCTGCAAAACAGAAAACGCAGAAATCTTATTATTGAATTGATATTTAAAGGAAATTACATGCAGGAATTGCTTCGTAAATAACGAAGCGGCTAACAGTCTAACACGGTGATGAAAACAAGAAACCACGGTGATGAAAACAAGAAACCAAACGCTTGCAGTTAACTAAACAATCAAAGAAGAGATTTGCTCAATCAAAGGAGCAAATAGCGGAGCAAATCGCGGAGCAACTTATTCGTTTAACAAACTAGAGATCAAACCTAATAAGTTGAGATAGATTTATATGTAGATCATTGCCTTGCATGATAGGTCGTATTACACCTTACCTTCCTGATTTTGCCGCATATGAATACCACCTTACCTTCCATAGTAGAAGCTAGGTGCCTCCTTTCCACCTCAACTCCTAAATTCACTACACACAGTCACAGTGAGTCAGCAATAAAGGAATTGATCAAAACACTTAGATATGCAAGGTTGTTTTCCAGCAGAAGAGAGTTATCAGAAACGTGTAAGTTGTCCTTTGAAACTTGCCAACCATCCTTTGGAAATGATGCATATAGATTTTACAACGAAAAACTGTACTTGAATTAAAATGTATGATTTGGATGGATGATTTTCATATTTTTTTACTATTTAAGTGGTGGTTGCAAACTGGTCGAAGAATTCAACATGATAGCCTCTGCGTTGTGGCCTTTGAAAATGGTGAAGAAAACCTAATGCATATTCGAGTGGTGGCTGCAAATTGGTCGAATAATTGAACATTGTAGCCTCGACAGCCTCGGCGTTGTCGCCTATGAAACCGATGAAGAAAACCCAATGCAGATTCTTGTGGTGGTTGCAAACTGGTGGAAGAATTGAACAATATGTATGCTAAGAGTAGGAGCTAGTCTTCTCCTTATTTTATTCATACTCTTTAGTCCATGATCTGATCCTGCAAGAGACAAAAAGCCATGCCCTAGAATAAGTACGAAAAGGCATCCCATCCAGCAATCAAGCATGGATAACTCAGAAGAATTAAATAGTAAACAGATTGAACATCCAGATTTGGAGGTGTCTAGTTCATTTATGAAGAATTCGTTCTCGCTGCAACCCACTGGGAGACTGTAGGCAACAGGTCCCCCGCAGGTGAGTTTCTCTCTCCTTTCTCTCTCGCCCTCCCTTGGCAACTCCAGTAGCGGGGCAGGGCGCAGGGGCTAGTTGAGGCAAATAAATAAATCTATTCAAAAGGGTGATGTTGTGCCTTAAACTTGTCCTCCTACAACCCCATTAGTTCCATCATGCGGCTCTGAATCGATTCCTGAGACATTTTTGTAGCTTGTTACAGGTGGTCGTTGGCCTAGCCTGGCCCGGTAGTCGTTGGCCTGGCGGGATTGGGACTGGACTGGTTTGGTGGGCTTGGCTTAAGGAAACAAATTATCTGCATAATCATGTTTATTTTAACATAAACAAAATGGTTGGCCATTGAGGCATCCATGTGTAAGCTCTTTTCTATTTGGCCATTTCAAGATGCTACATTTTCCATGATGTGCTAGCTTCGAGGGCGTCCATGTCTAAGCTTGGTTTCTATGTGGCCATTTCGTGCTTCTACACGTGCCTATTGATTTATGTGCTATAGTGTTAGAGACACTATGATGACCATGAATATCTTATTAAGTGCACAATCTGCTTCTTCTTGTTTTATCGAATCTCTACCTATGTCTGCAGAAGAAGATGGTTGTAACCTGGAACTGAGGTTTTGGATGCTATGATCAGAAGCATATTTTGCAAAGGGCCATCTATTGCTATTGTTGTTGTAATTAATGAGTTCATCCTATTGCAAAGGGACGAGATAATAGAGATAACCAGCTGCAAGCCTTGTCCTTTATTTAAGAGGTCGAGTGAAACTTTCAATCCCAAGTTGAGGACTCACGGGTGCCTCAAACATCCCACCATTCATCTCGACGTCATATGAACTGAGTTAGGGTTAATATATTCAATTATGTATCTATTGTAAAGAAGGCACTCATTTTAGTTTTATTCATATTATGTCTTCAACTTTTTTTTTCTGAACACCACAAATTTGGAGCTCTCATTTTAGTTTTATTCATCTTAGCTTCCCGCTAAACTGTGGTCTTAAATTCAATTATCGTTATTACATATTGTGGTATTAAATTCAATTGTTGTTATTACATATAATTGTTGGAAGAGTATAAATTTGGTTGTGGGCTCTTATCATAGTAGATTCTTACTCAGAGAGTTGAGTGAAAGGGCTTATATCAATTTTATTTGAGACTCTATGGATCAGGAGGGAACTCAAACTTATATACAGTGGGAATTAACTTCTAGCTATCAGGCATCAGAAATATATATAGAAGAGCGTCACAAGCACAATGGACATAGCTCAGATTTACAGAAATTTGATGAGAATGCCTTCAGCCGACAGGTAATTAGTTTTAAGATTTATATTCTTCAGACTGTTTTGGCTAACCTACTGTCTAACCTATAGTCTAACTTATTTTATTGGCCTTCAAAAATCTAACGATTAAACTTTTTATTACCCTGATTGCGCATTACGTGGACTGCAAACTTACCCTGATTGCACGCATTATGTGGACTGCAAGCACTCATATTATTACGACAGTGATAGGTTCTTAATCCATTAACCTTCTTGCACCTCAAAATATGTTTGTTAGTCACTGAAATGATAGAATAACATTGATTAGTATGTAAAAATTAATTTAGTCATAATGGAGTGTGTGCCACTCGCAGGATGGTGCTTCAATGGTGGCATGTTGCTGGGTAATTGGACAGATGTGAAGAATTTGTAATGCCTTTCCGTTTACTGCCTCCTCATATGATAGTGATTTTAATGATATCCCCAAATGTTAAGCCGTTGAGTTTGCAAGAAAGTTTGTGTGAAGTAGTGATTTTAATGAAACCCCCGAATGTTAAGCCTTTCAGTTTGCACGGAAGTTTGTGTGAAGTACCCAAGACTGTGAATATTGTATTTCAGTGTATATTTAAGCAGTGGCTGTCTGCTCCTAGTTCTGGGAGAAAATTACGAAATAGCCTGTAGGACCCTCCTGATCTGTTGACACACATAACAAATTTCATATAGATTATTGTGTAATGCTGGGAGGTTTTCAAGATTTAAATTTATCTACTTTCTGTGTTTTTTTTGTTTATTCCAAATTATTTAAGAAGACTATGTGTTGTATGGAGATATTCGTTTCAGGTTAAAAAGAATTTTAACATGGTTTATTTATGAATGTGATGCAATCACTGTTTATTAAATCAACATTGGTTGTTGAATGCTACAGTTATCTTCATTGCTGACTGCTACAGATATCTTGATACAGTTAATGGACAGACTGTAGCACACTCATTTCGGAACTCTGGGCTTACTCGTGCTCTGATACCCATTTGTACACACCATTTGTACAAGGCTCATACAGATATCATATATCGCATGCATTTAAACAAATAAACACATTTAGCTCAGAGTAAAACATATCATTACTGCTATAATTAAACAATCCATAGCATTCCATATTAATTCGTATACACAGCGGAAAACATGATAACATTTATAGTAGAGACATGATAAAATGTGATAAAACATAGTTAGACACTTATCTTGTAACAATGGTGGGATCCACCAATCAAATGCAGGCCTTCCACGAACCTCCCAGCCTTAGACCTCACTGCTCATCAACTCAGTAGTGGGTCACCCCCGAGATGGGACTAAGCTCCACCCCAAGGCAAGGAATCTAGGCTCAGACTGAGGTTACAGGGAAAACAGTCACAGACAACCACGAAGGGATTATCTCCAAGGAATCTCCCACGCTCACTGCCCACAGACCCTCATTCCCCACATGCTTGTTCCACCCCAGGAGAATGCACCTTCTCTGTCACCTGGACAGTCCTTCGGCTGCCAGTCTCCCTTACCTTGGGTTACAGGAATAGACCGGACCGGAAGTCTCCGGACTCTATGGCAGCTACAGGGTTCCTTCCAGGAGTTCTCTCCTTCCCCTGCGCACTCTCTCACCGGGAGGGAGTCGCTCACAGGCCAACAAGCCTCACGTAGTCTAGTACTGCGTAGTCTCAACAATCCCACGGGAAAACAGACACAGGCTTTCCAAAAACTAGATTCGGTAATCACAGGATGGCTTCACAGTCACAACTTCGGAACAGGGAATGCTCGCATAGGCTCGCTCAAATTTCTCGAACAAGCAAAGACTCCTCCCCGAATTCAACACAGGCTTCTCGTAGGCTGGGGTTACACGCACGAGATTTCTTAGAATCAGACACAGACATTCGAGTCACAGGGTCTCCCCAAGGTTCTCTAAAGGAGTCGGGTTAGTCATACTGCTCAAAGCTTTGTACGCGTTCAGACAATCCGGTGGAATGGGAATGGAACCTTCTCACGGCTGTTCCTGGCCATTTTATTCGCATGCACTAGAGTTGACACTTGTCACCCATGGAACTGCATGCGTTCCACTAGCACGCATTCCTCCCACCACTTGGGAAATCACGCGTCCTTCCAAAAGGACTTAGGATAAAAACATATGATGCACATATCTTTTCGAATAATATTAAAATATTATTCCCAGGCTTAAGCCCCCGTAGGCTTAGCCCCTAGGCTCAACACTTAGCTCCTTTCCCACATTCCAGCCCCTAATTCCTTGCCCACTCTGTGGATGCTCAGTCCCCCTTCACTCATTCATCGTGGTCAGTCTGCACCTGGCGGTGTTTATATTTTATTAAATGTTCTTCATACATACAAGTAAAACAACAGGCTCTTGGCCTTCAATTACTCTGTTCACTCTCTCTGTCTGTCCATCAGACTTAGAATGATACACTATACCAAAGTTTAGATTCGTTCTGAATCCCTTGAACAATCATTTTCAGAAATTCGAAGTGAATTTCGGGTCTCTATCAGACACAATTGTCTTAAGAATTCCTTGCAAGCGTGCAACTTCTTTTAAGAAGATATCAACAACATCTGCTGCCCGGTGGGTGTTTTTTAGTGGAATAAAATGGGCAGCGTTAGTAAGCTTTTCCACCACCACCATGATTGAATCATGTTGCTAGCTTGTTCTAGGTAGTTCGGTGATAAAATCCATTGTTACCACGTCCCATTTCCATTCAGGAATAGGTAAAGGCTGCAGCAGCCCTTCTTGGTGCCTATGCTCCGCCTTAACCTTCTGGCACTCCATACATCTGACGATGTATTCAACGATTTCTTTCTTCAAACCCGGCCAAAAATAACGGTTTTTGATTGCTGCCACAGTCTTCTGATATCCAGGATGTCCAACATAAGCCACATTATGCATCTCCTTTAGAATTGCCAGCTTCAATTCTCGGACATTGGGTACATACACTATGTTTTTATACAAAAGTAAACCATTAGTTCTCAAGGTGTAACTTTCCTTGGTCTATGGTCTCTCACGCTACTGTAGCTTTGCTACAAGATTTTTGTACAGCAAATCAACATTTGCAGCTTCCAAAATTCTGTCTTTCATCTCAGTTTGGTACATGCTAATGGTTGTAGCATGTAATTCATGCACTTGTCTGCTGAGGGCATCGACCACCTTATTTTCTTTCCCTTTGATATGCTTGATATCAAATTCATATTCACAAAGAAACTCCAGCCATCTGATTTGTCTGGCATTTAAGGTGAGCTGATCAAATAAATACTTCAGACTGTTATGGTCTGTTCTCAACTCAAATCTCTTGCCCATGAGGTAATGTCTCCATTTCCTCAAGGCGTGGATGATTGTTGCCAGCTCTAAATCGTGAGTGGCATAATTCTTCTCATTTTCCTTCAAATTTCAGGATTCATAACAAACTACAAATCCCTCTTGGCTGAGAACTCCTCCCAACCCCTCCTTACGTGCATCTGTGCATACCACGTAATCCTTGATTGGATCTGCAATCTTCAGGATTGAAGCACTAGTTAGCAACTACTTCAATCGCTGGAAGCTGCTCTCACACTCTTCAGTCCACTGAAACTTCTTTTCCTTCCTTTGCAAGGAAGTGATAGAATGAGCTATCTTTGAGAATCCAACTATAAACTTCCTATAGTAACCTGCCAGACCCATAAAAGATATAACTTCTGCCACACTCCTCGGTGCTGGCCATTCTCGAATGGCCTGTACCTTTTCAGGATCCACAATGATCCCTTCTTTAGATATAATATGTCCCAAGTAATGGATCTGCCTTTGGTAAAATGAGCACTTGCTCAGTTTTGCGTACAAGTGGTGTTCTCTCAACACCTGCAACACCATTCTCAAGTGTTGTTCATGTTCTTCCTCTGTCTTGGAATACACCAATATGTCATCCAGGAAGACTATCACAAACTTGTCCAAATAATTTCTGAACACTCCATTCATTAAGCACATGAAAACAACTGGTGCATTTGTCAGTCCAAACGACACCACTGTGAATTCATAATGATCGTACCTTGTTATAAAGGCGGTCTTGCCAATGTCCTCATCCTTTATTCTCACTTGGTGATATCCATATCTGAGATCTATTTTTGAAAATATTTTCGCATCCTTCAACTTATCAAAAAGATCATCAATCCTTGGGAGAGGATACTTGTTCTTGACAGTGACCTTATTCAACTGTCGAAAATCAATGCACAACCTCAACGTCCCATCTTTCTTCTTCACGAATAGGACCGGGGCACCCCACGGTGACACAGTGGGGCGAATGTAACCTTTCTTTAGTATCTCTTTGAGCTGCAATTGCAACTCTTTCAGCTCTAGCGTACTCATTCTACAAGGAGCTTTCGAAACTGGAGTTGTGCCAGGCATCAAATTTATAGAAAAATAGATGTCCCTCCTCGGAGGTAGTCTAGGTACCTCTTGAAATACATCCTTGAACTCCTTGAGTACTTCATGGTCTTCCAGATTCGATACTACATCTTGGGATGCTTCTTCCACCCGAACTGCAAATAATTGACATCCTTTTCGGTAACATTTCTTCAGCTACATGGCTAAGATTTCCCTCACATCCATGGCTCTGGGAATTCCTTGGACTGTTACCTGATTTCCCTCTTCGTTCAAGCATGTGAACCTCTTGTTATGGCAATCCAAAAGGGCATGGTGTTGGTCTAACTAGTCCATCCCAATTAAGCAATCATATGAGCCTAAAGGCAGAATGTTCAATTCAGCCTTAGTGCTCATTCCTTTCATGTCCACTAAACATGACTTAACCAATTCAATGACCTTCCTCTTGGTCCTTGTGGCTAATTGCACTAACCAAGACTTCTCATGTTTGCTTCTCATTAGATGCAAACTATCCACCACTCTAGGATCTACCTAACTATGGATAGCCCCTGAATCAATTAAAATAACAAGTGGTCGGTTGTTGATTGTACCTTCCACTTCAATCATGTGCGATTGAAATTCTTCTTTTTTTTTGTTCAGGGCTGCGTAGATCCTCAACATTCTACTGCCCATATCCTCCACTGTTTCAGCTTGCTGAACAGTATGGACAGTTCTTGCTTTGTCTTTTCTGTGGGGCAATCTCTGTACCTATGATTTCCTTTACAGCCCCAACACTCTATAGGTGGAGGCCTTGGCATCTGCTCACTCCCTTCAACCTTCCTAGGCTCTTTAAAAGATGACTGTCCCCAAGGACTGTTTCTGAAAAAGGAAGGCTTGCTTCCCTTCTTCCTCTGCTCCTTCTTAAATTTCCTCCTATCATCCCAGACCTTTAGAAGGATAGGCCTTTCTCCTTGATGTTCATACAAGCATTTCACTTTTCTTATGGTCTCTTCCATGGTCTTAGGATCGTCATATTGAATCTTGTCACTCATGGAAGGTGGCAGTCCACTTAGATACCTCTGAATTTTAACAGCTTCGCCCTTGATGAATGGAACATACTTTAGTAGTTCCAGAAAATTTCGTTCATACTCATCAATGGTCATACTGCCCAACTTGAGCTCAAAGAACTCCTTCATCTTTCTGTCATAGTATCTTTTAGTCAGGTATTTCTTATCGAAACACCTCTTAAACTCCTTCCACGTGACCTCTTTCTCTCTGATGTGCTGCACCTGTACAAATTGATCCCACCACATGGATGCTTTTCCTTTCAGTTGGTGCATTGCAATTCTTCCTTCTGCATGGGCAGAATAATTCTGCAGTTGGAAGTATTTATTCATGCCAAGCAACCAGGTCTCGGCATATTCCTCCTCCTTATGTTCTCCATCGAATTATGGAGGCTTAATCTTGTTCATCTCTCCTTTCAATTCCTCCTTTCCAGATTTTTGATGTTTTCTGGTAGGGGATGGGCTTGAACTACTGTGTGTCTTCCTGTCAGAATGTCTTTGGGAGCGACTAAGATGTAGGCTACCGCTCCTCGACCTTCTTCTTCTTTCATGGATTTTGCGACTCTCCATCGTACTTGAGTCTTTTCCCTTCTCGAGTTTCTTCTCTATTCTTTTGAGGCTCTTCAAAAATTTGAAGTTTAATACACCCCGTCGATCCCTGACTTTCATGAGCTTTCGACTATCAACTTGGAAAGCATGGCCTCTCTTTACAATCCCTCAATGATTTTCATTATCTGTCCTTCCTTATCAGTTTCCAAGGTGTAAGTTTCCTTGGTTTGTGGTCTCTCACGCTGCTGTAGCTTTGCTACAAGATTTTTGTACTGTAAATCAGCATTTGCATCTTCCAAAATTATGTCTTTAAACTCAGTCTGGTACATGCTAATGGCTGTAGCATGTAATTCGTGCACTTTTCTGCTGAGGACATTAACCACCTTATTTTCTTTCCCTTTGATATGCTTGATATCAAAGTCATATTCACACAGAAACTCTAGCCATCTGATTTGTCTGGCATTTAAGGTCGGCTAATCAAATAAATACTTCAAACCGTTATGGTCTGTTCTCAACTCGAATCTCTTGCCCATGAGGTAATGTCTCCATTTCCTCAAGGCGTGGACGATTGTTTCCAACTCTAAATCATGAGTGGCATAATTCTTCTCATGTTCCTTCAAATTTCAGGATTCATAACCAACTACAAATCCCTCTTGGCTGAGAACTCCTCCCAGCCCCTCCTTACATGCATCTGTGCATACCGCGTAATCCTTGTTTGGATCTACAATCCTCAGGATCTAGTTAGCAGTTGCTTCAATCACTGGAAGCTGCTCTCACATTCTTCAGTCCACTGGAACTTCTTCTCCTTCCTTTGCACGGAAGTGATAGAATGAACTATCTTTGAGAATCCAACTATAAACTTCCTATAGTAACCTGCCAAGCCCATAAAAGATCTAACTTCTGTAACACTCCTCAGTTCTAGCCATTCTCGAATGGATTCTACCTTTTCAAGATCCACAGTGCTCCCTTCTTCAGATATAATATGTCCCAAGTAATGGATCTGCCTTTGGTAAAATGAGCACTTGCTCAGTTTTGCGTACAGCTGGTGTTCTCTCAACACCTGCAACACCATTCTCAGGTGTTGTTCATGTTATTCCTCTGCCTTGGAATACACCAAGATGTCATCCAGGAATACTATGACAATCTTGTCCAAATAATTTCGGAACACTCCATTCATTAAGCACATGAAAACAACAGGTGCATTTGTGAGTCCAAACGGCACCACTGTGAATTCATAATGACCGTACCTTATTCTAAAGGTGGTTTTTCGAATGTACTCATCCTTTATTCTCACTTGGTGATGTCCAAATCTGAGATCTATTTTTGAAAATATCTTTGCATCCTTCAACTGATCAAAAAGATCATCAATCCTTGGTAGAGGATACTTGTTCTTGACAGTGACCTTATTCAACTGTCGAAAATCAATGCACAACCTCAACGTCCCATCTTTCTTCTTCACGAATAGGACCGGGGCTCCCCACGGTGACACACTGGGGTGAATGTAACCTTTCTTTAGTAGCTCTTTGAGCTGCAATTACAACTCTTTCATCTCTGACGTACTCATTCTATAAGGAGATTTCGAAACTGGAGCTGTTCTAGGAATCAAATTTATAAAAAAATCGATGTCCCTCCTCGGAGGTAGTCTAGGTACCTCCTGAAATACATAATTGAACTCCTTGAGTACTTCATGGTATTCCAGATTTGATACTACATCTTGGGATGATTCTTCCACCCGAGTTGCAAATAATTGACAGCCTTTCTGGTAACATTTCTTCAGCTGCATGGCTGATATTTCCTTACAACCAGGGCTCTGGGGATTCCTTGAACTGTTACCTGATTTCCCTCTTCGTTCAGGCATGTGAACCTCTTGTTACGACAATCCATAAGGGCATGGTGCAGGTCCAACCAGTCCATCCCAATTAAGCAATCATATGAGCCTAAAGGCAGAATGTTCAATTCATCCTTAGTGCTCATTCCATTAATGTCCACTAAATAGGAATTAACCAATTCAGTGACCTTCCTCTTGGTCCCTGTGGCTAACTGCACTAACCAATACTTGTCATGTTTTCTTCTCATTAGATGCAAACTATCCACCACTCTAGGATCTACATAACTATGGCTAGCCCCTGAATCAATTAAAATAACAAGTGGTCGGTTGTTGATTGTACCTTCCACTTAAATCATGTGCGATTGAAATTATGCTTGCTTATTGTTCAGGGATGCGTATATCCTCGACATTCTACTACCCATATCCTCCATTGTTTCAGCTTGTTGAACAATATGGACAGTTCTTGTTTTGTCTTATCTGTGGGGGAAATCTCTGTACCTATGATTTCCTTTACAGCACCAACACTCTATAGGTGGAGGCCTTGGCATCTTCTCACTCCCTTCAACCTTCCTAGGATCTTTAAAAGATGACCGTCCCGAAGGACTATTTCTGAAAAAGTAAGGCTTGCTTCCCTTCTCCCTCTATTCCTTCTTAAATTTCCTCCTATCATCCGAGACCTTCTGAATGATAGCCCTTTCTCCTTGTTGTTTATACAAGAATTTATCTTTTCTGATGGTCTCTTCCATGGTCTTAGGATCGTCATATTGAATCTTGTCACTCATGGAAGGTGGCAGTCCACTCAGATACCTATGAGTTTTAATAGCTTCGTCCTTGATCAATGGAACATACTTCAGTAGTTCCAGAAAATTTCGTTCATACTCATCAATGGTCATACTACCCAACTTGAGTTCAAAGAACTCTTTCATCTTTCTTTCATAGTATCTTTTAGTCAAGTATTTCTTCTTGAAATACCTCTTAAACTCCTTCCACGTGACCTCTTTCTCTCTGATTTGTTGCACATGTACAAACTGTTCCCACCACATGGATGCTTTTCATTTCAGTTGGTACATTGCAATTATTCCTTCTGCATGGGTAGAATAATTCTGTAGTTGGAAGTATTTCTTCATGCCAAGCAACCAGGTCTCGACATCTTCCTCCTTCTTATGTTCTCCATCGAATGTTGGAGGCTTAATCTTGTTCATCTCTCCTTTCAATTCCTCCTTTCCAGATTTTTAATGTTTTTTTGTAGGGGATGGGCTTGAACTACTGTGTGTCTTCCTGTCAGAATGTCTTTAGGAGCGACTAAGATGTCGGCTATCGCTCCTCGACCTTCTTCTTCTTTCATGGGATTTTCGACTCTCCATCGTACTTGAGTCTCTTCCCTTCTTGAGTTTCTTCTCTATTCTTTCCAGGCTCTTCAAAAAATTTAAGTTTAATGCACCTTGTCGATCCCTGACTTTCATGAGCTTTCGGCTATCAGCTCGGTGAGCCTGGGCCTCACTTTGAAATCCTTCAATGATTTTCATTATGTGTCCTTCCTTATCCTTCTCTTTTCCATGCCCATTGGAGTTCGATCTTTCGATTCCCAGGTTAACATCCTTTCCTTCCTGTTCATCTTCTATTTCGGGGGTAATCTGCACCTTTCCCCACACCATAATCAGTCCTTGGTTAACTGGAGTCCTGACCTCCGTTGAAATCTGCACATGCACTGTGAAAATAAAATCATAGTTTATCAGGCCATTAAACCTTCAAGAACAATATTCAGCATTTATAACTAATACCAACAAGAAAAAAAGACATTTCGATTCCAATGGGTTTTCTGAGCTCTCGTTCGACTCTGCAATTTTTGTGTTTTCGAAGCTCTCATTTTCGGCACTTCGGGATTTTGAAACTTTGGTTTTTTGTACCTCGGTACTTCAGGTTTCAGGGTTTTAGAGTCTCGGTACTAGATAACTCGCGTTTAACTCTCCTTTCCAACCCCCGACTTTCGAAATTTTGTTTTACCTTATTCTTCGGGTCTACAACACAACTGTCGCCCTTTACCAAAGTGGTGTGTGGCATGTTTCAGAGGATCCTCGTCATGTTCGGTGACATCATTAGGGTCCCACCACTCTCGCTTCTCTTTTCGACCCTCTGACACGCGATACCTCTCCATGTGTCCACATCCATTCCTAGAAAAAGCCAATGGCCAGATCTTTCTCACATCGGATGGTCGTTAAAGACCCGCGGATTCCCCGAAGGAATCTCATTCGTTCATCGCGACTTAGCCACATGCTAATGTCTTGACAGTATGGTCAGGATTTATCATGACGAGAGTCCGATTTCTTTGTCAACGGAACTCTTGAATCCCTGATTTTCCAAAACGGGTAATCTCTCAACACGTGGCCACCTCAAATCTGATGGCCCGCAACTGCCCCGGGGTTTCCACCATGGAAAGTCCCGATCCTTTAGGGGTTTTGGGCATCCAAGCGTTGATGTGCTCTAACTCCCGTTAGCCCTTCGGTCTAGACTCGTGGTTCACACGACCTCCCTTTATATGACCACATTCATACCTCCTATCGGGGTTTCGGACTTTCCAATGCCGAAACACATATGTCCTCAGGATTCGTGAAATGTCGAACCCTGATATGCTGATGGGCTCTCGATCTCTCCCACGTGTCCCAACTGATGGACGGATCAGATTGTTCCTGGGACTTTTACCATGAAAATTCCTGACCTCCTTCGTGACTTCCGATATCGCGATTCTCGATTTCCCAAAATGGGAAATATCACGACATGTGTCCTCCATCTTTCAAACGGTCTAGATCTATTTCGGAGATTTCGCCCCTAGTCTATGAGGTTTAACCTTCGGACATCTCCTGACATATCCTATGGATAACAGGTTTTCCATCCGAGATCTGACAGCTCAGACGGTTCCTAACCAATTCGAAATTTTGGATATCGCGATTTCCACATTCCTGTGTATTTCAAAAAAAAAATTAATTCCTACGCACAATTTTATTTTATTTTTTTCTAGATCCAATAGTCATGAGGGCTCACCTTCCCTCCCAAACAGATCCTAAGGTTCTAACACCATTGGTATAGAGTCCTGTCTCCCTGTGGCCATATACCACACCAGCTGCGGTTTCACTCGCCGCTATACTTCTTGAGCTCGTAAGCACGGTTAAGCAACTACTTGACACTCCGAAACGAACCAAGGTTCAAAATTGGTCCTCGAGACCCAATTTCCCTTTTCATTCTCAGTCCAAAGACCGCTCCACTGGCCCATCTAGGCTCAGTGTAGAAACCTTGGTTCTGATACCAATTTGTAGCACGCCCATTTCGAAACTCTGGGCTTACTCGCACTCTGATACCCATTTGTACGCACCATTTGTACAAAGCTCATACAGATATCATATATCCCATGCATTTAAACAAATAAACACATTTAACTCAGAGTAAAACATATCATTACTGCTATCATTAAACAATCCATAGCATTCCATATTAATTCGTATACACAGCGGAAAACATCATAACATTTACAGTAGAGACATGATAAAATGTGATAAAACATAGTTAGACACTTATCTTGTAACAATGGTGGGATCCACCAACCAAATGAAGGCCTTCCGTGAACCTCCCGGCCTTAGACCGCACTGCTCATCAACTCAGCAGTGGGTCACCCCCGAGATGGGACTAAGCTCCACCCCAAGGCAAGGAATCTAGGCTCAGGCTGAGGTTACAGGGAAAACAGTCACACACAACCACAAGGAGGGGATTCTCTCCAAGGAATCTCCCACGCTCACTGCCCACAGACCCTCATTTTGCACATGCCTGTTCCACCCCAGGAGAATGCACCTTCTCTGTCACTTGGACAATCCTTCGGCTGCCAATCTCCCTTACCTTGGGTTACAGGAACAGACCAGATCGGAAGACTCCGGGCTCTATGGCAGCTACAGGGTTCCTTCCAGGAGTTCTCTCCTTCCCCTACGCACTCTCTCACCTGGAGGGAGTCCCTTAGAGGCCAACAAGACTCACGCAGTTCAGTACTACGTAGTCTCAACAATCCCATGGGAAAACAGACAGAGGCTTTCCAAAAACTGGATTCGTTAATCACAGGATGGCTTCACAGTCACGGATTTGGAACAGGGAATGCTCGCATAGGCTCTCTCAACTTTCCCTAACAAGCAAATACTCTTCCCCGAATTCAACATAGGCTTCTCATAGACTGGGGTTACATGCATGGGATTTCTCAAAATCAGACACAGACATTCGAGTCACATGGTCTCCCCAAGGTTCTCTACAGGAGTCGGGTTAGTGATACTGCTCAGAGCTCCGTACACGTTTAGACAATCTAGTGGAATGGGAATGGAACCTTCTCACATCTCACCCTACCCGCTTTATC